>PVJN01001664.1:0-134391 GCA_004026805.1 Lasiurus borealis
GAAACATTCCACAAGTTGAATGTAAGTTCTATGTTAGAGTAGATACTTATTCACCATACCAATGGTTGTTCACCATCAAACATACACTTAAAATTATTTGGAGGGCCCGCTTTCATGCTGAGCAGAATATCAAGTGAGGATAAGGAATATCCTTTGCCAAGAAATGTATGGTTTTGGGAAAGGTAAAGTATTTACAGAGCACTATACCAAATGGTGCGACCTTATGCATTTCAAAGGCTTATCCCTCAAACTACATTCCAGG
This sequence comes from Lasiurus borealis, assembly GCA_004026805.1. Taxonomy (NCBI): domain Eukaryota; kingdom Metazoa; phylum Chordata; class Mammalia; order Chiroptera; family Vespertilionidae; genus Lasiurus; species Lasiurus borealis. The sequence continues at coordinate 263 of PVJN01001664.1, forward strand.
TAAAATATACAATTCTGTGGTTCCCTAAGCACTATTTTTGTGCATTACATCTTAGCAATTTTATCATTTTAAATCTGCTAACCACAAAGCAAAACATTTGCTAGTGTAGTTTCTCTTTTGCTTTCATACAAAATAACACCATTTCAAGTTTATTGGGATCTAGGGACTAGGAACATTATGCTAAAGTCTCATTTAACCAATATAACATTTCAGAATTCTTTCCTCAATTCCCTTAAATATTTATCATAAAAGAATTTATTCAGATCCAATTTTTATATGAGAGAGCAATCTGTCTATAAATGAATTTCTGTTTTACTGAGACATGCTAATTAGTTCAACAATGTGTGTGTGTGTGTGCGGGTGCATGTGTGTGTGTGCATGTGTGTGTGCTATGAGATTATTTTCATGAGGATTTTCAACTGATTTAAAATTCAATATTTTTATTAAACTGAAATGTAAAACATAACAATTTTCATTGGTAGAAACTTTATGTTTCTTTCCACCATTTCTTTTGAAATGTTTGCATTATTTAGGTAAGGCTAAAACTAAGAAGAAATTAATGGCTATCAGCAGGTTGTCAGATTTATGCCAATGAACATTTAGAGTTCTGCTATGCCACCTAACATGAGTTTGCCAGAAACCAAACATTGTCTCACTATAAACAGGAGACCAGAAGGCTGGTCAACCTTAATTTCTCTGAAAGGTCAGAGTTAATAACTCACTGTTTAGTTGAAAACATTGTTAGCTGAAGCAGCCTCTACCTGTTTGTTTCATGTTAATTTCTGTTTTGTTATTTCCTGCCTAAAGGCTAGGGGTGTGTCCCAAATCCTTAATAAAATGGAGAAAAAGGCAAGAACAAGTGGTAGTCCTTTCCTCTAGAGCAGAGGTCAATCGACCCTTTCACAGGGGTTGCCTAAGACTATCAGAAAACACAGATATTTACATTACGACTCATTAACAGTAGCAAAATTACAGTTATGAAGTAGCAACGAAAATAATTTCATGGTTGGGGGTCACCACAACATGAGGAACTGTATTAAGGGGTTGCAGCATTAGTAAGGTTGAGAACCTCTGCCCTAGAGGAAGGCTCCCACCTGGCCCCCCGATAGCACCAAATTAATATTCTCTAGTCTCTCTTTTCCTTTGTATGCAGCCTCTTTCAGAACCCGAACCCTGAACCGGGACCCCTGAACCACATGGGACGTGGAAAGGGGCTCCCACATGACTTTTTTTTAATCCATCATTTTTTAGTAAACAGAGATATTTGGAGTCTGAAAAGTCATCCTTCAACATGTGTTTTCTCTCCTTCTATGTAGAATCAGTCAAAAAGGACATCAAAGAAATCATGGTAACCTGTGGTGTTTTTTTCTCCAATAAAGCAACCTATTCAATAATGATTGAATAATGGTATCTATTTCTTACTCTGCTTTCATGGGATCACAGGCTCTTTTCTTAATAGATTGTTTAGGTCCCTTGTTGAAAGAAAAGGCTTTTATAAACTCAGAAGCCATTTTTCATATCTAAATTTATTTTATATGGTTATTATACTCTCACATTCTTTATCTAACCTTCAGATGAATAATACCCACAAATTAATGTGGAGGAGCCTGTTATCCCATGAAAACAAGTGGGAACAATTCCTATTTATGTAACCTGTTGCTGTGAAACTGACAAATTAAACAAAGAAACAAACCATCTTCACTGTTCCCAGCAGTTCCAGTTAAGTTCATCCCTAGTTTTATAGAACCCCATAATCTGTTTGAGTGTCCCTCACCCTGAAACTGGTCTCTATTTTAAACAACATTGTTTTGTCCAACATATTGAACACTGTCATCATATATGTGATTCTGAAAAAAAAAGTTTCCCATGGTCATAATTTAATATTCTATTATTTATAAGCAAGATCCCCCTCCCTTTCCTGCCCTACTTGAAAATGTTTGCACTTAAGAATTTTGGCTTGTCATATATTTGACCACAATGTTGCAGTAATCTGAGAGAGTAGCTCAGCTACTATTTCAAAATAATTATGGGAAACCTAGACTCGATGATTATACATGATGTTCACATGTATTTTATGCTCTAGCATTGTGGAAGCCAACAGCAAAATGGCCCATGAATCACTGAAAGCCAAAGAGAATTAATTAGTGGGAGTATCGCAAAGGTTAGTAATTCTCGTCAAGTTATGTATAATGAGTAAAATATTTCTTCTGCTCCATATCTCTTTTCATATAGTTTTGGACTGTACAATATAGAAAGCATAAGGTTTAACAAGTCTACTCTTTATCATTTCAAAACAGTCTTTAAGCATTAATTTGTGGGTATTATTCATCTGAAGTTTAGATAAAGAATTTGAGGGTATAATAACCATATAAAATAAATTTAGATATGAAAAATGGCTTCTGAGTTTATAAAAGCCTTCTCTTTCAACAAGGGACCTAAACAGTCTATCGAGAAAAGAGAAAAACAGCACTCATGGTAAAATATGAAACAGAGTAAGAAATAGATCCCCTTATTCAATCATTATTGAATAGGTTGCTTTAAAAATAATTATTTTAATCTTAATAAACTTGAAGTATATCCAATTTCTTTTTCATCAGGGCTAAACATGATTTTGTATTTAGTTAGGATAAGGCACAATACAGGGACTTTTGCATATGACATTAAAAAATATTTACTGTTGAAATTATTACATATGTTGCCTTCCCCCACCATTGACCTCTCTCAGCCTGTCCATGCCCTCCCACTCACACCCAGGCCCACACCTAACAACCAATATTATCATCATTTTACAGGTTAGTAACCTGTGGCTTAGAAACATAATATAAGTTATATAAAGTTACATAGATAATGAAGAGTTAAGCCAGTTTTCAAGTATAGCTATATTTGGTACCAGAATCTAGATCTTTAACAGCACTCACATAAGGATCTTGAAAAGCATGCATATGTCACAATTAATAATTATACTTACTATTTTGGATTCTTGTTATTAAAATTTCAATAATGTTAAAACATAACTTATATTAGTTGTTAATTGCATCTGTTATTGTGAAAAAAATTGTCCTATATCTGTTTATGACAAAAACTTTCAGTAGGTCCTTAAGTCCAGGGATTTATGCAAACCAATAAAACCACTTCAGTGAGAATCTTTCCATTCTGTCATACAGTATAGTTGAGTGCAATAGAGGCCATTTTGAAGTCATTTATGTTGCTTCTTCCTTCTATTTCTTTTTAGATTTGAAAAAAATAGAAGTAAATTAAGACTGTGGGCTCTTCATCAGACATGTATAGAAATTACTCTCTGCTGTTTACATACTGCATGGCCTGGTATAAGTTGGCCTTTTTAAGAAACAATAGTGCTGTAATTTCTCATATGCTTATAGGTCCTCCCCCACGTTATGTTGTTGTGAAGGTCATATTAGGCTATGGGAAAAATAATTTCATACAGTACATTACTCATATCAGGCACTGAAAATGTTAGCAATTTATTATTTTTCTAAGCACTTTTGCATGATGGGAAATGCTGTAGATACTATATACATATATATGAAATTATATATATTTAATGTATGCATATTTATATATTAAATTTAATGTAAATTAATGTCAGTATTTGATGTATACTTACTAACTTGCAATGCCACTATGCCAGTAGTGGAAGGAAACTGTGTCTAGTAGACCTATGTGGTTGTATTTTATTTCTCTGAAACTTTGAGATGACTGAAACATTTGAACAAAGGATAGGAGGAGGAAATAGAGTCCTTTGCTCTAACAGCAAAGTGGATATTGATAGAGAGTTTTCTTTTTGCTGAATATCCTTGGGTAGTAGCAAGACATTTGATGATTTAACAATTTTGTTGAAGTATGTTGCCACATTTTGGTTTGAGACCAGAGAGAATTCAGAAAATCTAATATATCCTAAAATTATATTTTATTAGACTTGTCTAGTTTAAAATAGACTTCTGCTTTCAGCAGAAATTTCATGTGATTTTTTGATTTCATGAATGGTTAACATTTTTGTTTTCATTAGGATTTTTCTTCCTTTTATAAGTAAAATAAAATTATCTGCACTTGACATGGGAGTCAATTTATGTTTTTCAAGGGCTTCCTGATACCTTTGGTAGGAAACTAAACATTTTTTTTGTCCCTTCAACTGGGTAAGTAAAAATTTAAAGCTGGATTCTTACTTCAAAATATTCATCTACAGTAGTACTTCCCACAGCTCAACATATGATTTAGTGTAATATAAATTATTCATTAAGATGAAACATTCTGACCTAGCAACCTTTATTCCTGTTCAGGGAACTGCAGTTGAAAACCTACTTTGAATACAGATTATAATAACTACAAATCAATCTATCCTACTGAGGCTAAATCTACATAGTTCCCTGCAACTAAAAACACGGATTTGAGAAGTCATCTAGTACAGCATTTGATGTGAGTGCCCAACTACAGCATGTTTATTCTGAATGATGGGTATAGTGGTCCTCATAGCTGACTTACCTTCTTCTCACAGTTCATGATCTCTTTGCATCTCTTTCCAAGACTTTCTGTAATTTCACTCATTTACTCTACCTTCCAGTACCTTGCCATTTTCCTCTGTCTGCCTTCACCCTTATCCAAAACAAACAAACAAATAAAAAAGGAAATCTCTTCAAGAAATCTTTTCATATTAACACCATTTCATGATAAAATATTGAGTAACACTTCAGCATTGATTCAGCTGTAATATATTAGGGACATTTGTGTGAAAGACATGTTCTCATATAGTGGGAGTGTGCTAGCCACTACTTAAAGAGCAATTTCTTTATGGCAAAATATTTTGAACTATTTCAAATTATATTGGCAGTAAAGGTTATTTACACAGAAGTTTTCTAAATTGGGTTTTATTGGACATTGAGGAATTTCTTAACATTTTACTTCCACTGTCCACTGTATTAAAATAAAATATCTTCATACAAGGGATTATGGGAAAATAATGTGCAGAAATAATTTTCACTATGGCCATGAAAACTTACATGGGATTGGAAATAAAATATACAGACATTTGACAGTGTAGTTGAATGTACATCACTCTTACTAACTAGAGCTCTAGTCCTAAGTATTTTATGTAGCTGATCCTACAATTTGTGTGTGTGTGTGTATAATTAAGGAAACAAAAGTAATATAACAGCTAGGAAAAGTAAGAGATAGAAACAGGAATGAGGGGGTTAGGTTATTTGAGATTTAATTTCAGTACAACTGTAGAGGTAACACTTAACTAAAGATCTAAAATGGGGATGACATCATCACCAGTGCTAGAACTTTGAAACAGGGTGGAGTTGCAAAGACAAAGTTCTAGGGCAAGTACTTGATGAAGTCATGGAAGCGATAAAGGACAGTTTAGTATAATAATACATGAGTGAGAGTAAGATGATATGAAGGCATAGGTCATATTTTAAGGTCAAGAGTTTAGGTTTTATCTTTGTTGTGATGAGTAGTCATATAAGAGTTTTAACTAAGAATGATCTTATCTGGGTTTTGAAAATATTCTCCTTGCCGGTGCATGGGAAATAATTCCTAGTTTAGTAAAAATAGATATATGGTGGACAGAGAGAAATTATTGCTGTTATTGAATTAAGGAATGAATGTGGCCTTACTTAGATGGATGCTTGGGAAGATGCAGAGATGTGGGTAGGTACTATATATATATTATATTTGGAGGCAGAAACAAATATACTTGGTAATGCATCGAGTATGAGAGATGAGAAAAAGATAGGAATTAAAAATCACTCTAGAGTTTTTGCTTTAGGGTAGATGATGGGTGTAAATATGGAAAGTGTGTGGGGAAGAACAAGTTTGAGTGGAACAATAAAAGTTTCTGTTTATATGTAAGGATTATTGCAATAAGATGTCTTTGATTTGTGTTTGGGATTCATCACACCATCCTCATTCAATGTCTGTGATTCTGCGCATGTTTCCATGCACCGCACTATGCCCTGTCACTCTATCCCTCGCTTGGTGCACTCCAAATGATCCTGCACATCTTAGCTCAGTTATTATCTTCCAAAAAGCTTCCTGATCTCAGTTTAGATATCTGATTGGTGTAATCATCCATCTGTTTATTTACCTTTCTTTTCCCAGTAGAGCAAATTTAACAAGGGAAACCTTTGCCTTTTTCTTCTCTATTTTTTTTCCAGACATGAATCCAGGTACCTAATAAAATTGTTTTATCTGAAGACCTTCTCATTTTGTGTTGTTAGAATAAAACCAATTGAGGATTATAGACGGAGCTCTCCAGTGAATCCTGGCATTCACCCACTGAGTAAAACCGGTCAATCCACTAATAAACAATATATAAGGACCTTAATCTTATACACAACAAAATCATGGATTGTGGTAGATGCAGGGGAAATAAGTAGGTATTTTAGTATTCTAACTTTCCTAATTTCATGGCTAAATAATCTTGATATTAAAAGAACTGAAAGATAACCCTAGCTGGTTTAGTTCATTGGATAGAGTATTGGCATGCAGACTGAAGGATCCCAGGTTCAATTCCAGTCAAGGGCACATGCCAGGTTGCAGCCTCAATCTCCGGGGCGGGGCGTGCAGGAAGCAGCTGATTGTTTTCTCTCATTATCAATGTTTCCATCTTTCCTTCCCTCTTCCTCTCTGAAATCAGTTAAAAAAATAAAAATAATTAAAGGATAAATACATGATAGATAATGCATTTTTTTAAAAATCTTAAGATAAGCCAGGCCTTTGTAAATCTTATGAGCATAATATACCTGGAGTAAATAATGTGTTCTAAGTTTCAGGATATGATTACAAAACTCTGGCTCACAAGTTTCTGTTTACTTAAATCTTTACACCTAGATGGCCTAGATATAAATGTTTCATAGTGGGTTATTTTCTTTTAAAGGAAATTTTCACTTTGTATATTGCAAAATATTTACTGATGGACTACTAAGAATAGAGGGGTGATGTTGTAAATGGGTGAAAAAGGGTAAATGATTTACTCCAACAAAATCCTAATGGCTAGAAGACACATTCTTTGTTTAATATGTAAAATCATTTTTTTTAAATGCATCTTTCCACCCAAACTGTAAGTAATTTACTATAAAAAGACTTCTTAAAAACTAAAATAAAAAGCCATGGTATATACTGGTAGTTTGCTTCTGCTATCACATTAATTAGGTTAGGTAAGGCTGACTTTTTATTGATCTAATATAGTTCATGAAACGGTTCTAGGGGTTGAATACATCTACCAATCTCTGCAGAATTTCCTTGATTAGAATATGAGGCCTGAAAAGAAACTTATTCCTAAATGTTTTCTGACCAGTTTATTGATCATTTTTCCTCATTATAATACCTTCTAAGGTAGAATGAGTATTTTCTGCAGCTTCTAATTTTGTTTTTTATTCTTTTATCTTCTATCCATGTATTTCCCATAACTTAGGGATGCAATTTTTAATATCTACAAAAATTTTAGAAATGCAAAAGAGGGATTTTATTTATTTGTATTTTTTTCCTCTTGAAAATAAATATATTTGCCCCAGAAAAATATGATACTTTAAATTTACCATGTTTACTGACAATATTTCACCTGAAGTTTATATTTCTTGAGTTCTTGTAATTTGGCCTAAGGCTTTAATAAAGTATGAAAAATATGGTAAGAATAATATGTTTGCTAATCTTGGGAGAAACATTTGGTAGAGTACTTTAAGTATATATCCAATGTATGTATCTTTGAGATGTAAATGAATTGTCCCTTAAGTATTTATTAAATAAAAATGTCATACAGAATTAATAATATTATCATTTATTAAAAATCATTTTAACCGTTTTCATTTACTTCTAATCATGGAAAGTCTACAGAGATGAATTTATTATAATTTATTTTTGTCACTCTTGGCAGCAGTATTTTGCTCCTGGCAAATATGTATTTTCTTCATGAAACAATTATAATAGATTTTCTACTGTGATTTGTGTGTGTGTATTCAATTAATGCCTTAAAAATTAATTATAGTGAGTTCAATTATTAAAACATTGAAAATGTGGTTTTTGTTTGGATGAAAATTTTCTTTGTAAAAGCTTACTCTATATTAATTATATTTTAAATAATAAGATTAAACATAAATAAAATTAAACATCGTAATATCCTAGATATAATTTATCACTTCTTTTAATTTCTATGTGTGTGATTATATTATAGTAATTAAAAATATACTGATAATCACCATTATTTTTAATATGTTTTTATTGATAGAGAGAAAGGAGAGGGAGAAAAAGAGAGAACCATCTATTTGTACCTCCTGCACATCTCTCACTGGAGATTGAACCTCAACATATTTCCTGACCTGGGATCAAACTGGCAACCTCTCAGTGGCTGGGATGATGTTCAACCAACTGAGCCACACTGTCAGAGCAATATCACCATTATTATGTGTTTCTCCAGTAATAAAAGAAAATCCTGTTTATCTAATTATTTTTCTCATTTTTAATGCCAAACTTCTCAGCCTAGGTATCTTAATTTGTTATTTATATTTTTAAATTTTCTTTACACATGCAATTTTAATTTCAAACAAATAAAATTAATAACTTTCATAATGTTTCGTGACACTTCTATGTCATTCAACAATGTTATTTTCTTTTCTATGAGTTTTATGTTATCTGTCCCCTTGCATGCCATAATCACACTGAAATTCTCAATTTTTATGGATTTATCCTCTAACCACTGTGAAATATTGGTATTTTTATACTATATTCTGCTGCATTTTGTGTTTGTATCTCATCATTTTATACACCCTCAGATTTTAACCCTGCTCAGGATGTCTACTATACACTGTAAGTTACAGATTTATAGAACTCCATAAATGTCTGTCTCCCAAATTCCAAATCTATTTTTTTTTGGCATTGCAATGAATCTTTACTTGGAATATCCACAGGTACTTGAAAATGGTTATGTTCAAAATAAAACTACTCCAACCTCCAATATTTTGTCCTGATGTCTATCCTCTGTGGATTTTGAATCAACTCAAGCCTTTAATGCAGGCTCCAGAGTAAGAAATACAAAAGCATCTCCTTTTCTCATTTCCTTAGACAAGATGAACTCTAACTCATCTTCCCTCTTTTCCTTACCCTTTGTCACTGACAAATCAGCTTTCAATATTAACCTAAACTTTTATAACTATCCAGAGCTCCTATCTATGCTCTCAGATTTGAAGCCTTCCAATCCACCATCACTTTTACTGTCACAGGGATCATTCTAAACTGAAAATATAGACATGTCACTTTATCACTGAAACATTTACTGCCTCTGTTTTGCTTTAAAGAAAAAAAAATCTGAGTCATGGTTAAAAAAACCTCATTGTGATCTTGCCTCTGTATTTAATACATTTTCAGCCACATTTATCTACTCTTCTACTAAAAAATGTGGGGGTTATATTATAAGATCCCCTACCCCATGCTTCATATCTTGGATAATACCCAACTGTATGGAGACATACCTCAGAAGCATTGTGGGTTCCATTCCAGACCACTGCAATAAAGTAATATTTCATTAAAGGGAGTTAGATGATCGGGTATTGGGGTTGGGGAGGTTCCCAGTGCATATTACACTACTAATCATTAAGTATTCAACAGTGTTATGTGTAAAAAATCCAATGTACATTAGAATACTTTATTGCTAAAAAAAAATGTTACCCATCATCTACGCCTTCAACAAATTTTTTTTTCTCATATAAAGTGTTTCCTCAGTGTTGATGGTTGTTGACTGATCAGTGTGCTGGTTGCTGAAGGGTGAGGTGGCTGTAGCAATTTCTTAAAATAAAATCTTTATATTTTTCCATGTTAATCCGCTCTTTCACCAATTTCTCTTTTGTATGTGACACTGTTTAATAGCATTTTTCTCAAAGTAGTACTTTCAAAGTTGGAGTCAATTCTTCCAAATCCTGCCACTGCTTTTTCACCTAAGTTTATGAAAATCTTTTGTTATCTCAACACTCTCACAGTGTCTTCATTAGAAGTAAAAGTCATCTGAAGAAATCGCTTTCTGTGCTCACCCATAAGAAGTAACTTCTCATCCCTTCGTTCACCATAAGATTGCAGTCAAATATTCAAGCTGTTTCTAATTTTCTTGCTATTTCCACCACATATGCAGTTACTTCTTCCACCCCTTTAAGTCATCTATGAATGTTGAAATCAACTTATTCCAAACTCCTTTCAATATTGATATTTTGACCTCTTCCCATTAATCACGGATGTTCTGAATCACACCTAGAATGGTGAATCCTTTCCAGAAGGTTTTAAATTTACTTTGCCCAGATCCATCAGAGGAACCCACCATCTATGGCAGCTACAACCTTATGAAATGTATCTTTTAAATAACAAGATTTGAAGATCTAAGTCAATGCTGGTTTCATGGGCTGCAGAACAGATGTTGTGTTTGCAGGCATAAAAACATCTCATTTTAAGTCTCCATTAGATTTCTTGGGTGACTAGGTGCATTGTCAATGTGCAGTAATATTTTGAAAGGGATTTTTTTTTCCTGAACAGTAGGTCTCTACAGTGGACTTAAAACATTTTGTAAACCTTGTTGTATACGAGATGTCCTGTCATGTGTTGTTCCATTTGTAGAGCACAGGCAGAGTACATTGAACAACATGCTGTGGGGCACTAGGATTTTCAGAATGGGAAATGAACATAGTCTTCAACTTACAGTCATCGGGTGCATTTGCTTCTAGCAAGACAGTCAGTTTGTCATTTGGAGCTTTGAAGCCAGGTATTCTCCTTTCTATCTATGAAAGTCGTTAGGTGTCATCTTCTTCCCATATAAAGCTGTTTTATTTTGATAAATGTGTCGTTCAGTGTAGCCACCTTTATTCTCTTAGCAAAATCTGGATAACTTCGCACAACTTCTACATCAGCACTTGCCGCTTCACCTTTTATTTTTATTTCATTAGATGACTAAGTTGGTTCATGGCTAACCCGCATGAACCAACTTCTGCTAGCTTTAGCCTTTTCTTCTGTAACTTTTGAACCTCTCTCAGCTTTCACAGGATTAAAGAGAGTTAGAGCCTTGCTCTGGATTAGGCTTTGGCTTAAGTGAATGTTGTGGCTGCTTTGATCTTCTGTTCTGACCAATAAAACTTCCTCCGTATCAGCAATAAGGCCATTTCACTTGCTGATCATTTGTGTCTTCACTTTTAATTTCCTTTAAGAATTTTCATTTGCATTCACAACTTGTGAAACTGGAGCAAGAGACCTAGCTTTCAGCTTATCTGGGCTTTTCATGGACTATCCTCACTGAGCATAATTATTTCTAGCTTTTGATGTAAAGGAAGAGATAGATCTATGACTCTTCCTTTGGCCTAATTTCTAAGTTGTTGTGTCTCAGAGAATAGGAAGGTTCAAGGCAATGGAGAAAAAAGGGGGAGTGGCAGTGAGAAGACACATTTACCGATTAAGTTTGCCATATTCTATGGGTATGGCACCCTGAAACAATTACAATAGTAACATCGAAGATCACTGATCACCATAAGAATATAATACTAATTAAAAATATGAAATATTTAAAAAATATATTTTATTGATTTTTTTTTTTTTACAGAGAGAAAGGGAGAGGGATAGAAAGTTGGAAACATCAGTGAGAGAAAGAGACATTGATCAGCCGCCTCCTGCATGCCCCACACTGGGGATGTGTCCCAACCAGGATACATGCCCTTGACCAGAATTGAACCTGGGACCTCCGTCTGCAGGCCGACGCTCTATCCACTGAGCCAAACCGGTCTCGGCAAAAAATATGAAATGTTTTAAGAATTACTAGCATGTGACACAGTGGCATAAAGTGAACAAAGGCTGTTGGGAAATGGCACTAATAGACCTCCTAGACTCAGGGTTACCACAAATGTTTATCTTATTAACATACAATATCATGGAAGTGCAATAAAATAAAGTGCAATAGAACAAGGTATGCCTGTATATATTGTATTGGTTCCTATCCATAAGTAGCTATGCTAAGGTTTAATTTGTAAATTAGGTATAGTAAGAGATTAACAAAAATAACTAGAGATGAAATAGAAGAATTACAACAATATGCTACAATACTAGTAAAAGTTATGTAAATATGATCTCTCTCAAAATGTCTTCTTTTACTGTACTATTTTTCACTTAAAGGGAGTACTCCAGAGATTTTCTTTGGCCTATTGGATCCCCAACATCACTACTCTTATACTTTGGGGCCATTATTAGCAAAAATAAGTGTTATGTGGGTACAACCACTGAGATTGCTACTAAGTGACTAAAAGGCAGGTAGCCTATACAGCATGGATACAGAATAAAGGAATCATTCACATCATGCACAGGATGTAGCTGACCATCGAGAGATTTATTCTGCTTCTCAGAATGGTATGTAATTTAAAACTTATGAATTGCTTATTTCTATACATTTTTATTTAATATCGTTGGACCATCATTGCTATTGGGTAACTAAAGCCACACAAAACTAATCTGTAGACACTGGGGGACTACTGATTGCTAATGATTACCCAGTGCTTGAATGTTATCCCCTGCATACATTAACTTTTTCTCTTGGATATGCTTTTACTAGTAGCTCTGTGCACGAATCCATGTGCCAGTAGCCTCTGCCACCTGGCCGCTCCACGCCCAATGCCCAGAGGCTCTCCTCAGCCCAGAGGCCAATCTGCAGCCAGGACGGAAAGCTTGCCTCATCATAGGGCAATGACACAAGTGTTCCATGCCCCAGCCTGGCCAGAGGCCCATCCGCGCTGGGCTGGAACACTTGCCTCATCACCACAGCAACAAAGCAAGCATTCCGCCAGTTCACTCACACTGCCCACTCTCAGCGACAATCCCCCAGGACTGAGGGGCTCCAGCAGGGCTGAGAGGACTTTGCACCACCATCTTGTGGCTATGAGCACTGCCATCTTTGTGATGGAATGATGGCTAATTTGCATATCACCCTTTTAATAGATAGAATAATGGTCTGTTCCTTTGTCAGAAAGCTTCCTTCATATAACTCCATTACACACCTCCTTTCCACAAGTATAAATTCTTTAATTTTTTTTGCCAGTCTTAACTTCTTTATTTGGCAGTTGTCCATACATTATGTATTCATATGCTAATTATGATCCCTCATTAAGTGCCTGGAACTTTGTAGGATTCTGAGATTTAGCTGTACACTACAAATATCACCTGTTCTTAGCCTTTCTCTAAATCTGTAGCAGAGCAGATATCTCTCCTCTAATAGTATTTATTTCATCCTTGATTATATGTTTATAGCCATTTTTACTGGTGATATAATCCTTGGTTTAATTTTTCATAGTCCCCATCAGTGATTTCCTTGATGGCAGGAATTTTTTGTAATTCTTTTTTTTCCCCTTTTTTAACCAAATGCAAGTCTTACCACACAGCTGTATAGTTGCTAATACTTATGAATTAATTGAATAGTAGTTACCAATTCCCAAATGATTTAATGTTGTGCAAACCAGCTTCTACTTAATATTGTTTTAATTTCCAAACATATAATGTAAAACTATGGTGGAGAAAGTAAAGTTCTATAATTCTATCTTCCCTACCTGGTTGTCCTTCCAGATTGCTCTAAGCACTGCTGTTTGGTTGTTTTAAGTATATTTTTATTGATTTCACAGAGGAAGGGAGATGGAGAGGGAAACATCAATGATGAGAGAGAATTAATGATTGGCTGCCTCCTGCTCTCCACATACTGGGAATCTAGCCTGCAACCAGGGGATCGGCCCTGACCAGGAATCCAACCATGATCTCCTGCTTCATAGGTCCATACTTGACCACTGAGCCAGGCTGGCTGGGCTAAGTGCTGCTCTTTAATGTCTATTTCAGAATAATCATATTTCAGGAAGCCCATGCATGGTGTACTAATTGTCACTTGCTTCATTTTTTCTGAACTGATAAGAAGTTTTGCAGACTCCACTCATTATAGCAATTAATCTATGCTGCTTTCTGATACTTAAAAGTATTGCTATAAGTTAAGAAGCTGGCTATTTCTTTCTTAGCAATCCAGAAACAGTTAAGATTTGCTCATTTAGTCCTTTAAGTTACTACTTTTCTGCAAAACTAATGTAACTGTTTTCTTTTATGTGAACCTGTTTTCTCATAGAAGAATTTATGTCTTCTGTCTCACTGGATCTGTGTGATTTCAGCAGAGTTCAGCTTCCAGTGAACTGTCTGTAATATCCAGCACACAGTGATTGTAACTCTTTGAATTATTCTTTTAACTTCAGCGGAGCTTTGTCGCATTAAGGAGCTATCTGAACACTGACTATGTCTTTGGGAGAGTTCTGGTATTTTTTTTTTTTTTGCTAAACTTATTCAACAAACTACATGGAAAAATAAAGAGAAAATCCTAAATATCAGTACCTAAATCCTAGTTTATATTCATTTTTCTACTTGCTTTGTATCTTTTCCTCTCTTTATCTTTTATTTTTGGCCATCTCTTCTTCTTCAGAACTGCATGCTTATGTGTCATTCAAATACAAGGCAGCATGCAAATACACACACATACATGCTCTCACACTTCACTTTTCACTTTTGCATTTTTATCACAATTGCTTTCTTGAGAAGTTATGTCACTTCTAATTTTCAGGGTTGTCGGTGTGATTTTTGTTTGCCTGTTTTTTTGTTGTTATTTCATTTTTCTTTTCTTTTTTTTTTTGTCAGTGTTAACTATAGTTATCATTCTGTATTTTAAATCCTTACTATTTATTTGTCTTATAATTGGAAGTTTGTACCTTCTGACAACCTTTATTCAATTTCCACTTCTCACTCTCTGCTCTGTTGTAACAACAAATTTATTCTCCTTCTGTAAGAGGTTTTATTTTGATCTGTTTGATTATTTTGTTTTAGATTGTGCATATAAATGACACCATGCAGTATTTGTCTACTTTTGTATTTCACTTAACAAAATGCCCTCAAATACCATTGATATTGTCAAGAATGACAGGATTATATCCTTCTTTAAACCTGAATTATTGTTTATGTATAGATACAGACACAATTTATCTATTTATCCATCAGTGGACACTTAGGTTGTTTTCATGTGTTGGCTATTGTAAATAATCCTATCAAATAAAGACTGACTATGTAATTTGACTATCACTCTGTGACAAAAATGGCGACACCCACAGTCAATAAGGAGGGAATATGCAAATTGTGTGACAAAGATGGAGATGGCAGGGCTGGGACACAGGCATTCCACCCCACCCTCTTTGCCCTGGGCCTCTGGACCTCTGGGCAGTGCACGCTAGCAGACACTGAGTGGCCGGGGTGGGGTAGGACACCTGCTATGACTGAGGAGGAGGGGGGGGTGTGGGGGAGAGGGGGGGAGGTAGAGGGAGCTACATGAGGGTGGCAGGACCAAAGAGAAGGTGGAAGGAATCTCTGGCTGGAGCAAAGGCGAAAGGCAGAAGCCAGAGTGAAGGCTTAGGGTCCCTGGTGTTGGAGAGAAACTGATGCCAGCAGCCAGGGGAAGGAAGGCTTATTCTTGCATGAATCTTTGTACATTGGGCCTCTAGTGTTGTTATACCTGTGTGCAGATAACTCTTTAATATAGTGTTTTAATTTCCTTTGAATATATTCCCAGAAGTGGAATTACTAGATCATAAGGTAGTTCTATCTTTAATTTTTTGAGGAACCTCCATATTGTTTCCCCTAGTGGCTGTACCAATTTATATTCTCACCAATAGTATATGAGGATTCTGTTTTCTTCACATCCTCCCCATCATTTATCTTTTGTCCTTTGATAATAGTCATTCTAACATGCCTGAGATGATATTGCATTGTAAGTTCGATTCGTTTTTTCCTAAAGAGTAGTAATGTCAAACACTTTTCCATGTACCTAATGACCATTTGTATGTCATCTTTAGAAAAATGTTTACTCGGGTCCTTTGCCCATTTTTAAATTGTATCGTTAGTTTGCTGTTTTTGCTATGGAGTTGTATGAGTACTTTAGATATTTTTAATATTAACCCCTTGTCACATATATGGTTTGAATATATGTCTTTTCATTTTGTTGATTATTTCTTTTGCTCTGGAGAAGCTTTTTTGTATGATGTAGTCCCACTTGTTTGTTTTAAGTTTTGTGGCTTGTGTTTTAGGTGTCATATACAATAAAATAATTCCTAAGACCCATGGCAAAGAGTTTCTGTTTTTTCTATTTTCTCTTGAGACTTCAATGGTTGCTAATCTTACATTTAACTCTTTACTTCATTTGGAGTTCATTGTTGTACATGGTGAAAGATAGGGGTCTAATTATATTCTTTTACATTTGAATATCCAGTTTCCCCATCACCATTTATTGAAGAGACTGCTTTTTCTCCACTGACTATTTTTAGTTAGTTCCCTTGTCAAATATTAGTTGACTGTATATGCATGGTTTTTTCTGGGCTTTGGATTTTGTTCCATTGTGACTGTTTCTATGTGTTTTGTTTCTTTCTTGTACTTCTGGTTTGCCATGAATGAACATGAAAATGAAAAAGTAATAAAAGACTTACATTCTAATTAATTTTCCTTTGAAATGTGTGTTTCCCATAGCTGGTTTTCATCAAAATCATTGAGAACCTCAAGAAAATCAAGTAAAAATGTGAAATAGTTAAAGAACACGTACTATACAAATGTAAAAATATTTAATTTAAACCATATTTCTATTTTAAATAAAAATATATAAATGCATAGGGAGGATTGAGAATAAAAAAGTCCAAGATGTAATGTGTGCTAGCGTGTCGTGGCAGATTAAAACTGGCTACAAATTCATTAAGTCCCTTCCTACTGAGAGGAAAAATCAATGTATCTTTCCCCTGAAGTCTGCTTCCCTGTGATTCTCATTATTGTAGTCAAAATGACACACTGCCAGTTTTTGGCAACTTCTGCTTCCTTTCTTTTGGAGCTCTAAGCCTTGATGGAAGGAGGTGGTCTACCTTTTTAGCACGCTTAGAGAAACCCTGAGATGACTTGAAAAAGGAGAAGGTCTAAGCTAATCTCAGCCTTGCAGATGCCTCTTCCAATAAAGCAGAAAGTCAGTAGAAGCCTTCTCAAATATCCAGACCAGATCAGTTACAACTAACTATAACTGCAATAGCACCCCTGCCAATGCTACCTGCAGAGGAATCTCCCACTCCAGCCCTGGCCACTTTCCTCACCCACAAACCTGTGAAAAAGTAACATGATTGTGTTTTAAAGAAATCTATTACAGAGCAATAGGTAAGGGAAGTGGTAGCCATTATATTGTACATAATATTGATTCAGGTTGTTTTCCTGAGCAGGATGCAAGGGTGATTTCTTCCTAAGTCCTTGTCCAGATGGATTCAAAGAATGAAGCCAGGGACAAAAGGTGGTAGGTGAAAAGAGTGGAAATTTATAGGAAGCAAATACAGTTGCCCACATAGGAAGGGGATCCCAAAGAGGGTGGCCCACTATGCCCCCTTTTCTAAGCTTTATAAAGGCTGCAGTTTCCCGAAACCGGTTTGGCTCATGGATAGAGCGTCAGCCTGTGGCCTGAGAGGTCCCATGTTTGATTCCGGTCAAGGGCATGTATCTTGGTTGTGGGCACATCCCCAGTAGGGGGCGTGCCAGGAGGCAGCTGATTGATGTTTCTCTCTCATCAGTGTTTCTAACTCTCTATCCCTCTCCCTTCCTCTATGTAAAAAATTATATATATATACATATATATTTTTTTTAAATAAAGGCTACAGTCCTTTGTCTCTTGATGTTCCCTTCTGATGGATCACTATATCAGCTTCAAAGCCCAAATCCCACGTGATGCCCCCATCTCTTTCTCCCCCTTCAGTGGTAGAATTCTCTATCTCCCATGAAAATATGTTTTCCCCTCTCTCCCATTTGTCAGCATTTCTCTATCTTCTGTGAATGGATGTCTTCCTCTCCTCTTATCCCTTGCCACCTCTTTTTTCTTTTTTCCTCTGTGAATGTATGCCTTCTGGCTGCTCTGAGCCCTCACCTAAGCTTTCCTCCCCCATGGACCCTCTTTATTCTTAAAACTCCCTAAACCTATCTATTTTATACCTAAAACTCCTTTCAATATTATATCACTATATATTGTAGTTGCATACTTTTATTCATTTAATTTTGTCTTAGTATGGGATTATATCCCTTTATGTAGTTCTATGTAATGATAAAAGGTGTCTTAAAAATATTTGAAATAAATTTTAATATTTCAAATATTTGAAATATTTTTCAGCAAATTATAATAATTTAGTTTCTTTTTTAGGATGTGATCAATCTGTTTATAACAATTGTGAAACTAAAGGTTAGAGTGATATTCAACATTGAATTTAATTGCTACTTTGAATTTAATCTGCTTTCTTCTAACAATTTCATTACATGGCCCCTTATTTCTCCTAGCTTTTTGTATTTTGCATTCAAACTAAATTTAGATATTGTCTTGCATCAATACTGTTCTGACACACTGGATAAAGAAGTAAATGGAATATGGCAGTGTGAATACTAGGTTGAATTAATTACACAATTATCAAACAATGAGAAAAATGTTTCCGGTGGCTTGTGTGTGTGTTTTTTTTTTTTTAAAGAACAAATATGCAAACAATTTTGTAAAAAATAAATATATAATACTGCAGGAAAACACCCCAAAGGCCAGAAGTACATTAATAAAAATATAAAATATGCAGTTTTATGAGGCAGTTTTGTGATATTACATAGCCCAGCCCTTACATTTTAGTCAAATATGTTTCTTTCTCAATTGCAGCAGAGCAAAACCAGCTTAATTTCTCTTTTCTGCCACATCATTTAGTTACAATAGCAGAAAACTGACATAGTTACAAATAGTCATTAAGACGTGGGTACTTCACTAGATTTTTATTTTTCTGAGCTCCTTTCTATGCCTATAATAGTCAAATGAAGAAATATTTCTTCCTTATTTAAAATGGCAGGTACATTCACTACTCTAGGAAAAAAAATAGCCAAAATCACTTGTAGAGTTAAGAAACATTTCTTAAATGTATTTATACATGTTAAAGAATACATGTTCTTTAAATATTGCATATGCTTCATGCCAAAGGCATAAACAACATTTATAAAAGCCAGTCATATTAGCAATAAATACCAGATATTTATTTTCCCTGAAGGGAAGGTTTTCTGACTTTTTACTTGTAGTAATTGATGATCAATAATACTTTTTGTTGTTATTATTATTATTATTACTTATTTAATTCTAACACAATAAAGCAATAATTGTCTATGCTTATAGCAAATTTATTTAGATTCTTAGGACATAATATCAAAGTTGTAATACAACATTAGTAAAATACCTGTGCACAAGCTATTTTTTAGGCATGATATTTTTCTGGCAAGAATAATGAAATTATATTTTTCTGGCAGTCTTTATGATTTACCACCAGTCCCTTTCTATTATATTCTCATACAATTTGTCATTTTTTGATAAGCAACATAAGTCAGTCAGAGAAAGACAAGTATCACATGACCTTACTCATATGTGAAATCTAATAAACAAAATAACTGATGAATACAATAGATCCAGAGACATAGACGCATGGAACAGGTGGTGGAATCTCAGAGGGACGGTGGAGGTGGGTGGGTGGGTGGGAGGAGATCAATCAAAGAACTTCTATGCATATATGCATAACCCATGAACATAGACAATAGGGTGGTGAAGGACTGGGGTAGGGGACAGAAGCAGGCTAGTAGGAGTCAATGGGGAGAAAAGGGGGACATATGTAATACTTTCCATAATAAAGATTTAAGTTAAAAAAACAACAACAAAAAAAAAACAGGCCCTTAGTCATGTAGCTACAAAAAATGAAGTCTGCCAACCACCTAAATAAACTTGAAGTAGGGTTGTTCCAGGTTCTATGAATGCAGCCCAGTGACACCAACAAGAGAAATGAAGTAAGCTGTGCTCAGACCTGACCCATAATCAATGAGAGATAAAAAATGGATCTTATTTTAAGATGTGTGTATGTGGTAATTTATTATGCAGACATAAAGATAATGCATCAGCTCCTCACTGCATATAAGCATATACAAATATTTTAAAGTCTAACTTAACTGCATGTATTTGGAAATATGAAAAAAAGTTTAGATCGGTTTTTCATTTTCATTTTATTTCTGTCTTCTTTCCCTTCTCTTTTGTTATCATGCCGACAGGGAAACTTTACAAAATAACTCTGGTGGCATTTTAAAGTTGGTTAGGTACCAACTGGATGAAGGAAACAAAAAGGAAAACAGAAAAACACCTTGATTTGCAGGCAAACTTTTTTCCTTAAAACTTCATAACACTTAGAAAACACTTAGGTCCAAGCAAATATGTCCTATTGCCACGGAGAAACTCTTATGAAAGGTGAATACATAGCTCTGAAGCTAGAATTCACACCCAGTCAGTTCTGTATTGGAGAAATAAACATAATCTCACACCAAAGAAAAATGGGTATGAAGCAGATAGTGGAAAGAACATATATATTCATATAATACTTTCTGATCCTTATTTCATCCTAGAGTCTAAAATATAATTTAAAAATATTTGCTTTATCCTTTAAGATCTTCCTCATCTCAAAATTGTCTTTGGAGAAAATAAGCTCTTTAAATATCTCTCCCTTGCCTTTATAACGAGACAGTAACTCTGCCTGCAGTTACTTTTAAAGAGTTTCACTGCTGTGTAAGATGATTGACAACCTATGGGGAAAAGTGCATGTGAAAGAATAATGAAATTTCTAGCATCTTAAAAATACCTTATAAGTCTCTGTCACTAATCTATAGTTTATGCTATGTGGTCTTTTAAAGATTATATCTTATTCTACCTACATTCTGGCCATAAACTTTAGCCTATGCCATTTATTATTGTTTTTTTTTCCTCATGCTGATTTCTGATTATTTGTTTTTCTATAAACGGAAGTGTGTCACTCTGTAGCATCCCCCTGCATATCTGCCTGAACTCCACATTTGGAGACAGTTAAAATCACACTCACATTATTCTCCAATTTTTGAGCACATAAATTGGGATAAACTGTCCTTAAATAAGTTCTGATAAGAAGCCTTTGGTCTGGAGAAGCAGAGTGGTAACAGTTTTGGTCCAGTAAAAATATTCTGTAACTTAATATGTTAGGTACCCTTAAATTTTCATTTTTATTTCAGCATTTCCAAAAGTTCAATCTTGTAGCTTCCAAACTCTTTTGATTTGTATACAATAGCAACAAAATATTAAAGATGTTTTAAATTAAAATAACAGTTTTCAGCTATGTGTGCCAATAATCTGGCTGCCCAAGTCAGAAACCTCATGTTCATCCTAGAAGTAGTATACTAGGACATCTCAAACACCTCACTCGGTCTTGCTTATTTTCATATACAATTTATCACCAGTTCTGTATGTTGGTCTCCTGAATAGCACACAACTTTACTCTCCTCTTTAGTCCCTATTCCCTACTCTTATTTTGTTGCCTACTTCCTACTCTTAACTAAGTTCAACTTTGGCAAAAGCCCATTTGACACCTTCCTCTGTCTAGGAGAATCTACAATTAGCACAAAGGAAAGGGGCAGAATCAAGTCCTAACAATGGGCAGAGTTATTTTATAATGTAAATGTCAGGTGCTTTAAGAGATACAGGAACTTGAAACCTCAATAATACATCATTTAAATTAAAAAATGATATGCATATTAGAAATAATAATTCAGAATTCCAATTGCTTACAACAAAAAGAATATGCAAGGTAATTATTTATTGATTAGTTACTATATGTAACTTAGATGCATTATCTCATTTAATTATTTCATTATCTTTTTTAGTTAACCCAGCTATATTTCCTTTAGAGCATGAACTTTGGAGTCAAACTGGTTGAGAATGAATCATAGCTTTGCTACTTTTAAAACCTGTGTGATCTTAAGACAATTTTAAAAAATACATTTTTATTGATTTCAGAGAGGAAGCATGAGGGGGAGAGAGAAAGAGACATAAATGATGAGAGAAAATCATTAATTGGTTCCCCCAGCGTTCCCCCACACTGGGGATGGAGCCCACAACCCTGGCATGTGCCCTGAGCAGGAATTAAACTGTGACTTCCTAATTCATAGGTTCATGCTCAACCACTGAGCCACATTGGCTGGGAAGACAGATTTTTGATTCTTTGATATATCTCAGTTTCCTCATTTTTAGAGTGGGGATAATGGTTGAATCTAATTATCTTTTCTGGGATGTAATATATACTCAATGAATATTAAATATTTGTAATACTTTTATTATATACGTATTGGAAACTCAGATGTTAAATAACATACCTACCCAAAATTATAGTTAGTAAAAATGGTATAACCTATATTAAAACATAAGTATGTTTTACTCTAGAATACATAATTATAATATCACTGTTTATTGCCTCTTTACTGGTATAAAGGCTTGGAAATACAATTATCAAAATATTTTTTTCCATTGCTGCAATTCATTGATTTTTTGTCAATTATTTTTCTCATAGAATTTGACATATTTGAGATTCTTAAGTAACACATCAACATTTCAGAAAACTAAAATAAAATGTTGACATTTTCCTTCATTGCTGCCACTTGGAAAAAAAAACACATGTGAAAATAGTACTTATATAGTACCTGTCCTGAATATTGATCAAGTCCCAAAATTAATTATCTACTGAGAAATTATTTACAGCTGGCATATTTAGACATTTCTATGTTATAAAGAAGTGGCATTTTCAAGATATTTAGAATATATTATGCAGTCTCCACATTTGATTAAATATTATGCATTTGTGACTAAAAGGTGAAATTAAGGTTTAATAGATTATTTCAAAATATTTCAATTTCAAATAAACTAATGGCATCTTTAATTTTTATCTTTTGGTTGATCATTTTTCTTTAGATGTCTTTATTAGTTTCTATCACTTAAAGTCATAAGTTAGAACTTATTTTGTTTCTTATAATGTTGGCATTCATCAGATTAAAATAAAAATATATAATTTGTATTTATCTGACTCAGAAGGCAGGGATAACAAAGGACATGGTGCAGGTGTAAGAATGATTAGCTGGGAAAACCTAGAGGCAGCCTTAAACTCTTACCTGACAGTGTTGTGCATTTATATCAGGCAGCTGGGTAGTGCTGCCACTCTAGTATATATCCAAAATAATTTAAATCAAAATTTTGGAGAGATATTTTTGAATCCCATGTTTATTGCAGCACTTTTTTTGCAATAGCCAAGTTAAAAATACAATCTGTATTTCCATAGACATGTGAAAATGGGGTACAGTTGAATATTACTCAGCTTTTAAAAATAAATAAATTTTTCCTTTGGGACATTATGGGTGAACATGGAAGACATTGTGCTAAGTGAAATAAGTCTCACAGTAGGATAAATGTTTTATTATTTTCTATCAAAAATAGTCAAACTCATTGAAGTAGAGAATAGTTTGGTAGTTACCAAGGGATGAAAGGATGGGATTGTAGTTTCTCAGTGGATATAAAGATGTGTTTATAAAGATCTGGAAATCTAATGAACAACATGGAATCCATACTTAACAAGATGCATGCTCTTAACCTGTTTAAAAGTATATCTCATGCAAATCATTCTTAATACATACACACACAGAACGTAACATTTTGAAAGTGATTGACTCCTTTATTACCTTGTTTTTGGTGATGATAAGATAGATGAATGTATACAATGTCCAAAATGATCAAATGTGTACATTAAATATTTCCAACTTTTTGTATGCTAAGTATATCTGAAAGTTTAAAAATAAAGTCTTTTTATATATGATGATTATTTGAAAATAAGCTGTTATATCTAGCAATGACTTAATATTACAAAGACTCACATCATAGTAAGCAGTTATAAATTGGACAAAATATTTAATTTATTCATTTCAGTGATATATTTTCAGTTAATTTTCTAAGGCAATTTTAAAAGCTACCCAGAAAATCTAAAAATATCAATAATTTTAAAGTGCTGTATCTAAATTTTACTTTATTTTAAATATTTTTCAAGCTCTTTTAAAGTCTAAATGATTCAGCTAATGGCTGCAAGTTAGATGAAGGGTTTCTACTGTTTTGTCTACTGACCTGACACTCTTCCCCTACCACTAGAGCTTGCTTCCAGTAGATGACTTCTGCTATCCTTATTTTTATTCTGAGAGAACGGTCATGCAAAGCAAGTTTTTCTGTTTGCCTTTGCCTTTCACATTGTGCTTTTAATTAGTTGTGATAGATTTCATTGTTCAGGCCATGCCTGACCTACTGGAATTGATGTGCTTTTCAACTGTCACTCTCTTTACACTGTTTGATTAAATTGGTTCTACTGCTTTCAGGGAGATAGACTAAAAACTTAAGTAACCATTTCTATCTCAATTGTGTAATTCAAGTTATTTTACTATCAGAATTCTAGTTTTTAGCCTGGGTTTGGCTACAGAGGAATTACTATAATTTGAAAATTTGTGCTCTGACACACTTTACAGACAATGATTTTGAATAAAACATACTCACAGATTTGTACAAATTAGGAAAAATACATTTCGAAAACAGATTTTTAATTTCATTATGTATCTATATATAGAAAACCCTAATTTGTAAAACCCTAATAGACTGAATGGCAGAACAACTGAACAACTGGTCACTATGACATGCGCTGACCATCAGGGAAGAGCACTAAATGTGGCAGGCATCGGCAGCAGGCAGCAGAGTGTGGCACATAGCAGGCATTGGCTGTGGCGGGATGGTGGTGCAGCTTAGCGAGGGTGCCAGACCAAGGCAGGGTTCTGGTAGCTGTCATTGGTATGAGCCTCTGGTGGTTACTGAAAATTCTTCGCTTCTGCGCACTGTAGTCCCACTGGGCACTCGCACTTGCTGCTGGTGTTGACCCCGCTTGCACCCACTGCCAGCACCTGACACCAGCTCCAATCACTTAGCACCTACAGTGGATATGAGCAACAGCTGCCAGCCCCGATCACCCCTGAGGGAGTCTCTACCTCCCTCTGCTCCTGAGGGGTGATCAGGGTAGCAGCCACCACTCGCACCTCCTGACAGCATCAGCCCTGTTCACATTCACTGCTAGCATTGGCCCAAATTGCTCTACACTGTCAGCAGGTATGAGGGGGGCTCATGTTGCCAATGCTTGGGAGTGACCGCAGCAAGAGCTGCCACATTTAGTGCTTGCTCCCTGATGGTCAGCACATGTCATAGTGACCGGTTGTTCAGTTGTTCTGCCATTCAGCAAGAGCTGCAGACAAGAAGCGGGGGTTAGAGGGCTGTGGTGGGAGGGACCGTGTGAGGACATGGAAGGTGGGCTGAGACCCGCCCCTGAGCCTACTACAGCCTTTCAAATTGAACAGATTTGTGCACTGGGCCCCTAGTATTTTGATAACCTGATAGTATTATAAAAATGTAATTAATATGAGCATACTTCAACAAGAAAAGTTGAACAGAAGTCATAACATTCTGGCATTTATCAAAAACTTATAGTATTTGTCATAAATGATAGTTATATATCTCCTCAACAAAATAACTTTATGAATAATTTTTCTGCCTAGTAAACACTCAATAAAATAAACAAAATTCCATAAATTGTTAACAATAATTATAAGACTAATATTTTTAATTTTAGTATTATAATATTAATATGATGATCAATTTTAGAAATATTACTACTTTACTGGCAATTTTTTTTGGCTTTGTTTAAAAACTCTTCAAACCAAAATTTATTTTTTTATCTACCTCTATAATGAACATTTCTTAAAGTTAAGAATTTTGGGTAGTTATATATTTTTTATGTGTGGAAAAATGAATGTGTTTATAGTGGTTACATGTCTTTTATAAAACTATATGAAGTATAATAAACATGCTTTAAGATATAACTGTATAACAGTATACATAGTTCTATGAATTAATGATAATATTTAGATATATTTTATGCCATGTTTAAATATTTTGTAATCTAAATGTAAATTTTCTTGATTTTCATTATGTATTGAGAAGTTTTGTCAATTAAACAAACAATACAAAAGAAAAATGTCAGTAAAACAAATTGGCATTATGACTCTGGGGCACTGTAAACATTTTTTACTTAATTTATTTTGTAGAGTGTGGAAAACAGTAAGAGAAATAGAAATTATCAGTTATAAACATTATTAAATTAGTTTATGTGAGCTTCTAAAACCTTGAAACTCACACAGAGAATAAGATCTATAACTTGAAATAAAAGTATGCAATAAAAATTTAAATTGATTGGAATTTAAATGTGTTCCTATAGTTGTTTGCTGCTTTCTTGCTGAGGATTTTGAAATATTAATGTAACAAATTATGAGTGGAATTGCATAAAGGACGGGCAGGCAAACAAACTAGAATTTCAACATATGGTTTCCTACAGTTAATCATACTCTTCTTCCTTATATTTATTTTTAATGAAATTCATCATCTACTCTAATTATTTAGAGATTATATTACATATAAAGTGTATAATCTCTATGGGCAATGCAGTGGCCTCATAACATATTCACAAGGTGGGCCTGGTGAATATGTTATTATTTTTATAGATTAATGTATGTATTCAATATTTTTGTATATTTACAGTTATTATTAGAGTGTTTACCACAGTCAGAGCCCCATGAATATAAGGTATTGAAATATTATAATTATTTTAAAACTTAAAATAAATAATGCATCTTTTATAATATCTGCCTCATGACTACCCATAAATACAATTTCATAATTTCTCTTCATTTGCCTCTTGGGTTGCCAATATATTCACATAGATAGAATTATAAAATAAGAAATATGCTTAGTCCTTTCCTCTTAAAATAATTGTAATAGAGAAATAATGTAGAGTGAGGCAAAAGTAGGTTTAAAGTGGTTCATATGGAAAATAATACAGTGATAAATAATAATACAAGAATAAACTGTATTTGGTGCACTCACCACTGTTAATCTACTTTTGCTCCACCGGATTTAACAAATGAAGCTAGACCAGTTAGCCAGCTCTAAAATCTTGGTTCCTCTACTTCTCAGGCATGTGATGTTGAACAATTTTTTGAATACTTTGTGCCTCGATTTCTGCATCTTAAAAATTCATGCAATTACTACCACAGTTACTACATGTTAGTTACTTACATTAACTGATACATACTAACTTCTCAGCAAATGCTTGCTCATACTGTTTTTTAGGCTTCCTTTGCAGAGGTAGGGAAGTCCTTTTACTCTCTATAATGTGGACAGAATTTCCTTGGAATTAATGAATGACAGTCTTTCCTCTTAGGCCTTAAAAATATTCATCAAAAGACTATTTATATATAAAGTGGCACATGGTAAGTTTCTTGAATATTTTCTTTGGTTTTATATCTTTGATGAAAGCTTATTTTAGAGGGGGAGAAATTTTGTATCAAAACAGGAATTCTTGATCCTGGTACAAAATATGAAAGAAATAATTCAGTTTTAAAGGGCCATCATACACTTCTACCTTCCAATCCTCCTTAAAGAAGGTGAAGACAGGTGAATATACTATTTGATTAGACTGAAAACCATAAGCGGAGGCCTGGGCTGGCCAGGGTTTGTGTAAAGCTTGGCTTCCTCCACTGCCAGGGGCAACCTAAGCCTCCCTTCTACTTTAATAATAACTTAAGGATTCAGTAAGTATTTCTGGAATAGTAGAGTGTGTGCTTTTTATTGCTTAGTGTTTGCAAAGGTTTCTCAAGGAAAGAAAAAAAGGAATTATAACTAAATATGATTGATGCAACAGATTAAAATATAGTCACCAGGCTTGAGTGGCTCCATTAGTTGAGTGTTATCCTGTGGACTAAAGGGTTGCAGGTTTGATTTCCATTCTGGATGCCTACCTGGGTTTGGGCTCTGTTTCTATCCCTGGTCAGGGTAAGTGCAGAGAGCATTTTTGTTCTTCCTTCCTCCTGCCCTTGCTCTTTCTATTTCTCTCTCTGAACACATTCTTTGGTGAGGATAAAAAATATATAGGAAAATTAAAATATAGAGGGCATTTGAAAGAGGAACACTTTCTGAAAGGAAGAAAAACCCAAGATATTGAAAAACTATCCCTGAGAAATATTGCAGTAGTTAGTATTTGTTATACTATATAGCATACTTTTAGGCTTTTGATCTTTTGTAATGTCTTGCAGATTGGTTTCTAGGAATAGAGTATTTTTTTAGAGAGCCATCTTTAGAAACCAATATATCACTTAATTTCCATCAACTCTTGTGATGTGTGACGGTAATCTCCCAGGGTATCTTTTGATCAACTGAACCTTTGATGTGTTACTTTTACTCAGTATAAATGGTTTCAAACTGAAAATTTGAAAACTACAAAAGGCAGGATAGTGAAGTCATTAGCAACATCAATTCCGGAACAAGACATCAGCCATTTGTTACTTGTGTGACCTTGAACAAGCCTATTAAACCTAGAAAGGACATGGATTTCTATATAGTTGAATTGGAGAAAATAATGCTTTCAAATTATGAGTTGAAAGTGCATGTAAAACACTTAGTAGAGGGTCTGAAAAAGAGTAAATATTCAGTAAATATTAGTTATTAGTATAATTGCTGACAAAAGAAAACTCAGTTATTTGTGTGTTTTTTTGTTTTTTTGATTTTTTTGGTCTTATATGTGTAAGTAAATGTCTATCTTTTCTTAAAGATACAAATGAAAGGTTCATATTATTTTCCTCTAAGTTGTGTTCTCCATTGAATGGAAAGAAATAAAAACAACTACAAGCTATTTCCCATTTCTCAGAAATCAGTTTCTGGCTTTGTTATTTATTTTAATTGATGCAAAATACATAAAAGACGAGGTCTACTCACTTAATAGTACTTAGATCTAAACTTAATAAAATAGATATAATCTTATCTAATAAAATAGTAATATGCAAATTGATCATACCTCCGCTACATGCACCAGCCATGCCCACCAGCTACGCCCACCAGCTATTGCCAATCAGAGCAATTATGCAAATTAACCCAACCAAGATGGCTAAGGCCATAGAGAGAGTAGGAGCGAGGCTTCGGTTTCCCCTGGCGATGGAGGAAGCTAAGCTTTACACAAACCCTGGCCAGCCCAGGCTTCTGCTTAAGGCAACAAAGTTTCAAAGGCTGTGCTAGCAGAAGGCTTGGCTCTGCTCCAGGCTAAAAAATTTCAATTGTAGAAGATAAATAAATCCCAGACACCAGGGCCTCGTCTTGGGTCTCTGGGGAGCATGGCCATCCTGCAAATCACTATAGTATCCTCACCCAGGCCAACCCACACCCCAAGAAAACACCCACTCTGATCCAGGGCACTCTTCAGGGCACACCAGCTGGCCCCACCTGTGCAGCAGGCCTCTATCCTATTTAATAAAAGAGGAAAATGCAGATTGACCATCACTCCAAAACACAAGATGGCTGCCCCCATTTGATCACAAGATGGCCACTACAAGATGGCCAACAGGGGACAGCAGTTGGCAGGAATCAGACCAACAAGGGAGGGCAGTTGGCGGTAATCAAGCATGCAGGGGAGGGCAGTGAGGGGTGACCAGGCCTTCAGGGGGGGGCAGTTAGGGGCAAACAGGCTGGCAAGGGAGCAGTTAGACATAAATCACCTTGGCAGGGGAGTCATTAGGGGGTGATCAAGCAGGCAGAAGCAGTTAGGGGCCATCAGGAAGGCAGGGAAGTGAGCAGTTAGGAGCTAGCAGTCCTGGATTGTGAGAGGGATGACCAACTACCCGTTTAGGCCCGATCCAAGTACAACTTCCCTCAAGGGAACTTCCCTCAAGGGGTCCCATATTGGAGAGGGAGCAGACTGGGCTGAACGACACACTGCCCTGTGCACGAATTTTGTGCACCAGGCTTCTAGTACTTATATAAACATAACTATAGAACTCTGATGAATGAAATAAAATAAAATAAACACAAGTGATTAAGTGGAGAGCTATTCCATATTCATAGATAGGAAGACTCTATATTGCCAACATGTCAGTTATTCCCAACTTGATCTATGGATTTAATGCAATCTTAAATAAAATCCCAGCGAATTATTGTGTCCATATTGATAAAGTGATTATATGGCTAATTTGAGAGACAAAAGATCCATGATATTGAAGGAGAAGGACACAATTGAGGAATAACACTATTAAACTTCAAGTCAGACTATAGAGAAATGAACTATCAAGAAACTAGAGGTCTGGTGGATGAAATTTGTGCATGGGGTTGGCAGGGCATGCATGTCTCTCAGCCAAGCCTGCACCCTCTCCAATCTGGGACATCCCTGTCAGAAACCAGGACTGCTGGCTCCTAACCTTTCACCTACATGCCTGCCTGATTGCCCCTAACTACTCCCCTGCTAGCCTGATCAATGTCTAACAGCTCTCCTGTCAGGCTGTTTGTTCCTAAATGCCCTCACCTACCAGTCTGGTCACCCCTAACTTCCTTCCCCTGCAAGCCTGGTTGCCCCTAACTGTCCTCCCCTGCAGGCCTGGTCAACCCCAACTGCCATCCTTGGAAGGTCTGGTTTCCCCCAACTACCTTCCCTTGCATGCCTGCCCCCCCCAAGCTTCCCACTCCTGCAGGCCTGATACCCCCCAACTGCCCTCCCCTGCTGGCCTGATATCCCCCAACTGCCCTTTTCTGCCAATGCAGTCACCCCTAACTGCTCTCCTCTGCTGGCCTGATCACCAACAACTGCCTTTCCTTATAGGCCATCTGGGGCAGCCATCTTGTGTGTTGGAGTGATGGTCATATTACTCTTTTATTAGATAGGATAATGAATTATTAAGCCATGAAGATGAATGGAGTAATGTTATATTCGAATTACTAAGTGAAAGAAGGCAATCTGAAAAATGAGTACTACATTATTCTAAATATATAACATTTAAAATAGCCAAAACTAGATGTTCACTGGTCCCTTGGGTTGGGTTTGGGTGGGGAATGAATAGGCAGAACACAGGATTTTCCAGGGAGTGAAACCACTATGTATAAGAGTATAGTGAAGGATATATGTTATTAAACATTTTTCAAGTGCACAGAATATACAATATAAAGAATAAATTACAATAAACTATGGACTTTGAGTGATTATGAGGTATCAGTGTAGATCTAACAGTTGTAACACGTGTACCATCTGTGGAGATTGCTGATAATGGGGAAAGATATGCATGTGTGGAAACAGAGTGAGCACAAGAAATCTCTGTTCTTATCAAACTGGCTATGATCCTAAACTGATCTAAAAATGTAGTCGTAATGAAAACTATCTCTCTCTAAAAGCTTGAACACCTGTTTCAGAATTTTAGAAGTTTACTTAGATGCAAGTAAAAATTGATGTGTCAAAAAATAAATGGGCATTTCTGAGTTGGTTCAGTTAAGAACATATAAATTATTGGCATAGATGCTTCTGTGAAAGCTGCATGGAAATGTCACATTTAGGCTGATTCTTGAGTGGCAGGTAGTATTTTCATAACTATGGAAAGGATGCATGATTAAGCAGTCTGAATGAAGAGAACAGTATATTTGGAAAAGGTGAAGCAACTCATCCGTTTTGTCAGAAATAGAGGGCAAATTTGATATGCTATGGTACATAAGTCACAAATGTGATATTGCAATGAAATGGGGAAAAATGATGTGGCCCTTAACAGCATTAATATACTATTATATAATATACTATATAATATAATAGCATTATAACAATAAATATGTCAGACAGTAAAGAGAGCACTTTAAAAGTCTCTTGCATACCATTCTATACTCAACTATCTGAAACAGAGTGATATAAATTAAGTGTTTGTAGTTGGAAAATATGACAATTCTTTTTAAAGATTTTTTTTTTTCAGAGAGAGCAGAAAAAGAGAACCATTGCTATGAGAGCTAAACATTCCTGGCCTGGGACATGTGTCCTGACTGGGAATCAAACTGGTAACCTTCCAGTGCATGGAACAATACTCAACTAACTCAGCCACAACAGGCTAGCAATTATTTTAATTTGTTTACATTTACTGAAGTTTTGTTGTGTGGGTACACTTTATATCAGGTTCCACAAACTTGGTTATTTTATTCAGACAACTGAAATGAAATGAGTGTGTAAAATAGATTTGGATTTTATGGTAATGCCCTGAAGAACATAGTCTCCATTTAAACAAGTCAGCTACAAAGCAAATCCAGTCAGTTTTTTGTGTGCAAAGTTGATGGATCATCTGCTTCACAGGAAAATATGGGCACTGAAATCTTTATATAAAAAGTGATATTTACATTTGGACACATAACTAATAAGTTTTTAACACTGCATGTGAAAAACTCACTGTCTATAAGATAAGCTTGATCTCTATTTCTACTAATTGGCATTTTCATCCCAAGTAAAAGTATTATGGTGAATTCAATGCTGCCATACTTCAAATACACAGGTTTAAATAATCACAAATGTCCCTCTACTCATGATGATCTTGTGCCATCACAGAATTTCTTGATTCATATTTCCTTCAAATATTTTTTCTGCAGGCCCTTTTAAGATTTTAATTGAAAGACTTCTTTATAATTTACTAGGTGCCCAGTGCAAGAAATTTATTCATTGGTAGGGTCCCTATTGGCTGCTGGCTGCTGGCTGAGACCTCCCTTCGCATACACATTGGCCTTTGTGCTGCCTGCTCACCTGCTCCACCATCCTGCCTGGTCCCGCTCTCCTCTGGGTCCAATGGGGCAGGCTCTGCCCCCACTGCCACCCGCGGCTAGCTCCACATCGCTGCTGCCCACCATGTTCTGCTCTGCCCCCTGGTGGTCAGTGCATGTCTAACTTCCAGTAGGTCAAACTCCAGCCTGGGGACAATTTGCATATTAGTCTTTTATCATATAGGATGGCCACTACAATGCTTGGCATATATAAGATGTTCCTTTTTTTTTTAAGAAGTCTTTTCTTGAAATAATGATAGACTCACAAGAAATTGCACAAACAGTACAGAGAATCCTTTGTATTCTTCTCCTAGGTTTCCCCAATAATACAATCTTATGTAGTGTAGGACAGTCCTCAAATTTCAAAGCTTTGATGTTGATTTTTTGACTTGACTATAGTATGAAAGCAATTAGCATTTAGTAGAAATTGTACTTAGAATTTTGAATTTTTCTCTTTTCCTGGACTACTAACATGTGGCTATGATACTCTTGTAATGCAGAGCAACAGCAGCAAAATGACTTTGTCTGTTGGTAGGCTAATGTAAATGTGTGAACACATTTAAGGCAGGCCAAGCTACACTATGATGTTCAGTAAGCTGGGTGTGTTAAATGCATTTTCAGCTTATGATGTTTTCAATATATGCTGTGTTTATTGGGTTGTAACTCCATCATAAATCAAGAAGCATCTGTATGGCAATATCAAAACTAGGATATTTGACATGGGTATAGTAACTGTTGTTCGCTAGACTTAAAAATTAGAGTAGATTATTTTTGTGTTTAGCTCTGAAATGCTACACACAATGTTCTTATTGTCCTGACTTTTCTGCATTGGGCTTTCTGGAAACTCATCTTGGTTGGTTTTCATAACAGGGTACATCTCTATCTTCTCACATTTCTCCATCTTTTTCACTGTCTCCCTATCCTCTATATGTGTATCCCTCCAGATTCAGTTCTTTTCCCCTGCTCTTTCCCTCAGAGTGTTTGCCTCTGGTGGGATCTTATTTATTTATTTTTTTAATATATTTTATTGACAGAGAGGAAGGGAGAGTGATAGAAAGTCAGAAACATCGATGAGAGAGAGACATCGATCAGCCGCCTCCTGCATGCCCCACACTGGAAATGTGCCCACAAGCAAGGTGCATGCCCCTGACCGGAATCAAACCCGGGACCTTTCAGTCTGCAGGCCGACTCTCTATGCAATGAGCCAAACCATTCTCAGTGGGATCTTAGTTTTATCTTTATTTGAGGATTCTGAAATCAGTGTTTCTACTTCCAGTGACCAAGCTCCTCTCCATTTCCCTATTTCTGGATTTGCTGAATATAAATTCTAATTAATTATCTCTAAATCAAAACGTATCTTTATTTAAACCCCAAAACAGTGCCCCTCTACCTCTCCACCTGACTTTCCTGTTTCTGCCAATGAGTCATTGTTGAAACTGTCCAGGCTATATGAGGAAGCTTGAGAGATCGATATGTTCACTATCTAGATTGTACTGAGGGTTTTGCTGGGTTTATACATATGTCAGAACCTATCAAATTGTACACATTAAATACTGACATGTCAGTTATACTTAAAACCATGAAAGGAAAACAGAAAGGAAAGGCGAGAGGAGGACAGACTGCTCAGAGTGAGATAACCTAGGTCTGAATGAATTATGGCTCTAAAACTTAGTTAAGTTACTCAACTTCTCTATGCATCATTTCCTCATCTGTGAAATGAGGATGATAACAATAACTTACTCTATAGGATTTTTTGGAAGAATTAAATAAGTTCATTCAGGTAAAGTGCTTAAAACATTACCTGCCACATGTTAAGCTCTCCTAGTGTTTGTTGATGCATCTAATCATCTCAAGTTTGCCGTGTCCGGCACAGAGTAGGTGTTCTATAATGTTTATTGAATGAATGAATACTGTCATAATTTTCAAGGACTATTTTCCTTCCCCAAATTTATCCAAAACATTATTTTCTCTTTAAGGTTCAGCTTAGATTCTTCCTCCTCTGAGAAGTTTTCACCCACCTGAGCCCACAAGGCCCTCCAAACTGCCCACCTCTTCTTTCCTCTCCTCTCCTCATCCCGCCTCCCCTCTCCTCTAATATTTTTTACTAAAGGTGTAGTGCATGAAATTCATGCATGAGAGGGTCCCCTCAGCCAGCCTGCGCGATCTCCAATCCAGGACCCCTCGTGGGATATCCAAATGCCAGTTGAGGCCCAATCCCCAGGATCGAGCTTAAACCGGAAGTTGGGCATCCCTCTAGCAATCCTGGACCACTGGCTCCTAATCACTCACCTGCATGCCTGCCTGATTGCCTCTAACTCCCCTCCCCTGCTGGCCTGGTCACCCCAAACTGTCTCTCCGCTGCCAGCCTGGTCACTACCAACTGCCCCCCCCCCCCCCCATCAGCCTGGTTGCTCCTCATGGCCCTCCTGCTGGCCAGGTTGCCCCATACAGCCTGCTTGTTCAGTCGTTTGTTCATCCTTCACTAACCTGCTGGCCTGTTCATAGGCAGCCATCTTGTGAGAGCATGAGGGTTAATTTGCTTATTGCCTCTTTATTATATAGGATTACTAAAAAATGCATGAACACGTTCACAATTTATATTGCTTATACAACACAGATTGATCTTGTCTGACATTTATTTATCTGTATAGTTTAATTCAAGATCTTAAATATATTCAAGAAATCTTTTTAGCTTCATCAGCTTTTTCTTTTGTAGAGACATTTGTGGGTTTTATTCCTAAGAGTGATGATAACATTTAAGTAATTTAAAGCAATATATAATGTATTATTAAACCTGAATTTAAATCACTTTCAGAAGCCTTGGACTCTCTACTCCCTGATCATGACCCCGCAGCATCAGTGTGAAGGCATTTCTTAAAATTCCTCACTTACCCTCTTTTTCTAAATATTTTATAGCCATGACAATATTCACAGCACAAAATCAGTTCCTCTGGGTCAAGGAATAGTCAGATGATATACAAAATGCAATTATGCTCAGCAGGATTACAGGTAATTGGGATATGCATAGAGATGCATATTTATCACTTTATCCTCTCCTTACAGTCTTGTGATTATATTTGCTCCCGAAATGTGGGAAATGTGACAATATCGGAATCCCATTATAGCAATCAGAATAGCCGCCCACAGGTGTTCCTGTCCTCCAACATTAGTAGGTACCAGCTGAACCAAAGACGATACAAGTAGAATGTAGGGTTTCATCCTCCCTCTCAACTAACAATGTACCTCGCTGCACATGCAATTACATTACAAAAAATGATGTATTTTACTAAGGAAAAAAAATGAAAATGTACAGGTAGAGTCCTCTGGTTTCAGTTCTCGCATGCGACATTCATTTAAATTGCTACTTCTGTCTTTAAAATAAGAAGTGAGTGAAAATCAGTGGTTTCTCTGTGATCCTCTGAGAACTGAGGTTGCAGGTCAAATCCTAAATGCCTGGCAAACGCAGAGTGTCATAGCTGCAATGTGCTTGCTTAGAGGACATATTTCTAGAGGTATAAACTTGTAGGAACATGTAAGTGGCTGGGAGCTGAGTACGGACAGTGTGAGAGGAAGAAAATCCTGAGGTGGCACAGATACAACATCTCCACTCTTATGGAACACTTTCATGGGCTTTCCTTCTAGGATTGCCACAGAGTTGGAACTCCAGAAAGATGACCTCATGGCCTTGGTAGGTGGAAGGAAGCAGAACCACTGCAAAACACAGCAAGTCGTCTATGACAAATGCCCACTTTCAAGGCTAAAGGACTTCCTCAGAAAATGTATCTCAGCAAAGGAAAGAGATTCCCTCCCACTTGAGCTCCCTCCAG
The DNA here is from genome assembly GCA_004026805.1 of Lasiurus borealis. Lineage (NCBI taxonomy): Eukaryota > Metazoa > Chordata > Mammalia > Chiroptera > Vespertilionidae > Lasiurus > Lasiurus borealis. The sequence continues at coordinate 36,725 of PVJN01001664.1, forward strand.
CCTTTTTGTCTCATTAGCAGGGCCTGAGATGCAAAGAAATAAATTGGGGACTACAACTCATTACAGGACATTCGTCCTCTACATTTATTACCACACCAACCAAGCTGCAGTATATTAATGCATGATAGGTGAAAGAGAAGAGAGAACTGCTTTAAGGAAAGAGAAGGGAGAATTGCTTTAAGGGAACCCCATAGAGGAAAGACAAAAATAATTACACTTAGAAGAATTGGAAGCCCCTGCACTTATATCTAAGGAAACATTGAAACAGCCCAACCCTTAAAGTCTTCCACAGAAAACTTGTATATCTCAATTTCTTTAATGCATAATACATGTCTATCAGTCAGCAACAAATTAAAGCCATTTCACAATTACAGGGGGGAGGGGGGACAAAAACAAAAACAACCAACCCACCAACCAAACAAACAAACAACAACAAAAAAAAAAACAGTAAAAAAATAAAAAAGAAAAGAAGAAAGAAAAAGAAAACACAGTAAGAATCTTTACTCTTAAAAGTTTATTTAAATTGTTCTGTAACTGTCTGTACTCAGCAGACCCTCATCCCTCAATTCTAACCTGGATTTTCTGTGTTCTTCTGTGATATCACTAACTTTTGATGTCTATTTACATGACACTGCAGTATAATTATCAGGAAACAATTGTAATTATCAGGGGATAAGCCTATAAGCAGTAAAGAAATCATCTCCATCGTTATGGGACTTAAAGACTATGGACATATTTGATGAAATGCAGCAGGTCCTTGAACTTAATTTCATTTAAGGTTGTTTTGTTATAATGTTGATTAGAGGCCTGGTGTATGAAAAATATGCACTTGTGGGTGGATGGGGGTTCCCTCAACCTGGCCAGAACCCTCTCGCAATCCGGAAGCCCTTGTGGAATGTTTGACTGCCAAGGAGGTGGGAGAGGCTCTCACCACCACTGCTGCGCTCACCAGCCCTGAGCCAGGCTCAGGGCTTCTGGCTCAGCAGCATTTCCCCCTATGGGAGTGCACTGACTACAGAGGGCAGCTTCTGCATTGAGTGTCTGCCCCCTGGTGGTCAGTGCACATCACAGTGACCATTTTTCTGCAGTTCGGTTGATTTGCCTATTAGTCTTTTATTATACGGGATGAGAAAAAAAATGTATTTCCAGCAACAGCCCAGGTATATGTAGAGTTTGCATGTTCACCCTGTGTCTGAGTGGCTTTTCCTGGTGCTCTTCCACATCCCCAAGTTGCGCATGTGAGGCGCACTGCATGTCTAAGGTATCCCCGTAAGAGCCACTGTGGGTGTGTGAGTGAGTGCACCTGCAGTAGGAGAGCACCTGTCAATGGTCAGGTTTCACCTTCAGCCTGAGCTGTCAGGAGAGACTCCATCCCCCTCACCCTGAACTTGAGTGAGTGAGTTGGAAAAATAACTACCTTCTTGTTTTTATTAGTCTTTCTTGAATGTATGTATAGCTCACATTTATTTAATATTTAATATTAGAAGTTTTTGTGATGTTTTTGTGACTAGAAGCATGCCAAAGGAAGTTAACTCCCGGTTCTATGAATTTGCCTATGGTAAAATTGCTTTTGTTACAGTTGCTTCACTTAAAGTTTCAGTTTCCAAGAACCTACCAATGCCATAAAAGGAGGACTTAGTAGCATCTCAAGGATTAGGAAGGGTATGAAAAAGGAACTGTAAGGTTCTTTGAGAGGGCCTGACAGGGCAACATATTTAAAAGATCTCCCTTTAAGAAGGGGTGTAATTTTGTCATTATTTGAATCAATGTTACAATGTATTTTAACACCTTCTGGATTGCTACTTAAACGAATCTCACATCTAAAAATGGTAGACATATGGAATTAGGTGATTCACATTAAAAACAAAATCAGTCTCCCCTCTCTCTTTCTCTCAGATAGATATAGACATAGTGGCCAAACCACCATGATAATTAGTTATCTGTTTTAATTCATCAAATTTTCTGGAAAAGTGATTGGTGTTGAGCAAATGAAATAATGTGTTATTAGGTTAAAATGTGTCTCTTTTTTTTATACATCATCAAAACTATTTGTGTCTTTCATTGTACTCTGCACTCTGTTTGGTCTACAAAGATGAATGAAGCAGGGTACCTTTCAGGAAAAAGACTTTAACATCCTACTTATTATGAAATAAAACCATTGTCATTATGAAATAAAAACATCTTTCATTTTATAAGTACCATGTGCTAACCAATTGTGCCACTGGAGCTTCAAAAACACCTTTCATTTTAAACACATTGTATAATCTTCTTTCATTTGCAAAAATGTGATTTGCTGCTACATGTATTTTATTTTACATTATTTTATCCAAAATTTGAGTTACAAAATTTGCACATAAAGCTCAACAGATGGAGCTCTTAAATTTCATCTAGCAAAGGATAATCTACCATAAGTGATTAGGATTCTATTCTAACACATGGAACAGCTTGATTTTTCAGTTTTGGTACATCTACTCCTAAGTAAAAGAGCCTTTTGAATTTGATGTTTCATTCATCGTTGAGTTTAAGGATTTCATAGTTTGAAAATCGTAGCAAATTTTTTAAAAGTAAAAAACAAACAAACAAAATACTCCAAGCATTTGTTTTATGCTTTCCTAAAATTTATAGGAGCCATATTTACTATCATATAAAAAATTTAAATGGAGAAAGAAGTTACTTAAAAGCCAACTGCAAAATTTTAAAACAAATGGTTTAGTGCTTTTCCAAATGAAAAATAAGGTAATTTTGCTTGATTTGGCAATATTAATCAGCTTTGTGTTAAACATTTGTCTAAAACTAAAATGTGTATTTGCACCACTAGTCAGTGCCTCTGGATATTATCATTGTATTTGTGCCTCTGCCTAATAACATCATTGAATCAGTTGGCTTACTTTAATGTCATATAATTATTACAAAGGGAAAAAAACACTTAATATTGCATGCAGTCAATATACCTGATAGCAGATCGGTTAATACATTTTTTTTATGCCAGCAATGTATTGGGGAAAGCTGGGATTTTAATTCATTAGAGTTCAATAAACCATATGACACATTCACAGAACCCATTTTCACATAGTCAATTTTCAGTTTCCATGACTGAAATAGGTTTAAAATAATGCATATATCTTTCAAACTTCAAAAATGAGTCTTAAATCAGTCAGTAAGACTAAAAAGTGTTACAGAAGCAGAAAGTATAAATTATTTTTAAATAATCTATTTAATATTAGAATTAAATTTGATTAATACAAGATTATTTGCTATGGAGAGTTCTTTTCCTTCTTAAAATTCAGATCAAGGCAGAAAAATTCCTTTGAAGGTTGAGAATAAATTATTGTGATTATTCCTCTCTATCAATGATTCTTTAATAAATCCTAGTTTTTTACGTGCCTAGGTAATGTTTCTCTGGTTCTCTTTTTCTTTACCAAATGCAAATAGAGTGACAGAATGATGAAAATATCTAGCCAAAATGTTTCTTTGCCAAGTTGGTTTGACAGACATTCCAAACTTTATCATTGGTCAGTTTAAAGATAAATAGCCCGTCTCTGTAGCTTGAAGGAATGGGGAAAAAAAGCTATGGATATGAAGCAAGTAGGAGGAAAGGCAGCCTTGCATAACAGCAAAAGAAGAAAGAACGGGTACCCATTTATTTTATTTTCTAACTTGTGCCACTGGTCAATGCAAACGTTTGTTCTTGTAATCAATCCTAGGCAGGAGAAAGAAAAATTATACTGTTGTGCTTTTGTAGAAAAAAATATTTTTAATTAAGAAGAAAAGTCGTGTGTATGTCCAATGTTTATAGCGAAGTCTGTGTTTCTACACGTGTGTATTCTTCATCTGCCCCATTGCCTTTTTCCTGCCTGCTTCTGTGAAGTGGGTTGGTATTTAAAGGTCACATGGAATCTCCAATCGCTGCCTTTTTTGGTGATTCAAAGTAGAAAACACACACACTAAGATTAATGTTTCTGTGGTGACCGGAGACATGTATTTTGTGGACTCCTCTCTAACAGGATAATCCAAAAGAATATATGATATTGGACCCTTTGAAATGAATGCCTTTCATTTGATAAACTAGAGGCCCAATGCACGAAATCAGTGCAAGAGTAGGCCTTCCTTCCCCCGGCTGCTGGCACTGGCTTCTCTCACCAGGCTTCCCTCACAGCCCTGGATTCATCTGGAAGGACATGCTTTTAGTATTATGGATAACTTCCCAGTGATTGGCCTGATAATTTTATGTTTTTGATAATACAATGAAATGTCATACATTAATATCAAAAGCTGTTTGGGATGCATAAAGTATCCCAGCAATAATTTTCTTTGCCAGTAGATATTTGTGTAGATGCTAGATTAAATAAAATTCTTCACAATTCTTAATTGTCTGTATGTACTTGCATGTCTAGGAAATGTAGTGATTCTGTGATCATACACCTATTTTGGATTATGAAAAATGTGAAGATAATTGCAGATCCTCAGCTTGCATAATACATATGGGAATATACACTGTTAAGAGGCACGTGTAATTTGAAAACATTTTTATAGACACTCTGAAAATCACTTATAGAACTTGAGCTTTCAGCCATATATACTGTTTTAGAAACCAAATCTAGGTCTGAAATATCTACCTCCTCTTTTTTAGCCTACATGCTGCTTACTCTTTAAAAAAATTGATGTTAGAGAAGAGGAAGGAGGGGAAGAAAGATCAATGTGAAGGAGATACATTGATTGGTTACCACCTTATGCACCCTGACCATGTATCAAACCCACATCCCAGGGATGTGCCCTGACTGGGAATTGAACCTGTGACCTTCTGGTGCAACCAAGAGAGCCACACTGGACAGGCTAATGCTTACTCTTTTAAGTCAAGAGAATTACATTGGTTAATGATCGATTTTACATACAGGGTGTCCCCAAAAATGTATACACACTATAACGACAGTGTTTATTAAAATATATTTCATTTCAAAATATAATAAAATTTATAGCTATCAGCTGTTAAAATATATATCCATATACCAGTATATCTATCTATTTATCTATCTATCTATCTATATATGTAACAGTAATAAACTAGTTCATCTGCTAACTTGCCAAAAATGTGACCTTTAAAAGTAGATTATATAATTCCCTTGAAAGTTATGTTTCAGTTTCCATTAAATCTCCGCATCAGGGAATGCAAGTATCCTATTGACATGCAATTCATTTTTACTTTTAAAACAATCAGTGGAATTAGTTTTACTTAGGCACATTAAACTGCAAAGCAAAGAGAAACATTTAACATTGAATTTTACTTTGTGGTGACTTGGAGACAATTGAGCAATATGCCCTGAATCAAGCTTCAAGGCAATTCCCTTATAATAGAATAAGTTCTCTGTACCCCATTATTTCTCATTAATATTTGTTTTTTCTTCATTTTTGCATTAGCTAGCTTAATCCACCCTGTAGCATGTCCTTTTATAACATGTCTTATTTTGTTTTAAGAAGAAGATATAAACATGAAGCAGTCAGAATATTCATTATAAAAAAGTGAGAAAACACTCTTTTGGGATTTTAAAAAAATGTATGAGTTGAGTGTGTTGACATGATTGACAGATATCGAAATAAAGTGTTCCCACAAATACATATGGTTGAAAGTAATGAAGCAATAGTTCACCTGCCTATGGGTTTGTCTCTCACATCTGTAATTAAAATGCTGCTGTAAACACACAAAGTGACAGCTTCCTAAATTTTATTGCTCATTTAATTTTTCTAAGGTTGCCAAATCCCCAAGGGCTAACTTTCACTGTGATTTATTTATCATTAGAGCAGCTGAAATAGAACAACGGGGCACTGTATGAGAAACAGCACAAAAATAAGGAGATAAACAATAGCAAAAGTGCCTGGAAGCATTCACATAAAATTATTTGGATTAAAATATACTAATAACTACAACAACAAAAATTTTGTTACTTTGTGATAATATTTAACACAAATTTTAAGCATGGTTGTTGAATCTTGAACTCAATTATTTATTTTATGTGAATTTACTGAGCACTTGCTTTATGTTAGGCAGTAATTCTACATAAATCACACTAAATAAAACAGGTAGATATTTTTATTTCTAATATTGCTACTTACATATTGTCAGCAATGCATCAATTTGAAATATGGACTTTTTATAATTTTATTTTAGTCCAATTACATGTATTAATTTGTAAAAGTATTCTTCTTTTTAATTTTATTAATGTTCTGGAAGGTTTTTATTTGCATCATCAAGTTCTCATTCCTCTCTTCCTCACTACCTTCTTGTTGTTTGTTCTTGTTGTTGTTCTTATTCTCTTTTTTTTCTCTAATCATATATCTCACAATATGTTCACTGATAATATGCTTTTTAAAGGTTTATGGGTATTTGCTGATTTTTTTCTTCATTACTTTTAATATTGTCTTCGTTTCAATTTAGTTGTATTTTTCTTTTCCTTCATGAAATGGAAGTTTAATTTATTTTAAGTACTTGTTATTTCCAATTTTAAGGTTATACATAGCTCCCTAAGTAAACACATGGTTTGCATCTCAGATGTCTTGCAGTTTATATTGTTACTGTCAGTTACAAATGCATCAGAAATTTTTCTATGTGTTCTTTCATAACTCATTAAATACTTGAAAGTCATGATATTCTTTTTCATATATATATATATGTATGTATATACAGTGGTACCTCGAGATACGAGTTTAATTTGTTCTATAACCTTGAGGCGTGGGAAACTATGAGAAGCTCGAGTCATGGTAAACTGGTAGGTCGTGTGCAGCCGGCCAATCCATGCAATTACTCCTATCTCAAATGTTGCTCGTATTTCAAAGCAAAAATCACTCGCTTGACAGCTCCTATCTCAAAAATCTCGTATGTTAGGGCATTCATATCTCGAGGTACCATTGTATTATAACACAGCACTTCTGTGAAGCAAAATAAATTAATAAACAGTAGATATATGCATGATGTATCTCACTATGTAATTTAGAATCAAAAGAAAAGTAATAGAATAATATATTAGAATATCACTGATATTATTTAAGACATAGCTTCTGCTTCTATAACAAAGAGTCACAAAATTATAATGTATTAAACACTTGAAATTTATTTCTTTCCCACCAATAGTGTGAAAGAGGAGTTGTACCTTGAATAACTTATGCTATAGTTACAAAATTTTTGATAGTTTTGTAGCCATAGCATATACTCTTTAATCTTCATCAGAAAAAGCAAAAGATGGTAGAGAGCAACACTTTTCTCTAATGTTGTGAATCACACACAACAATTCAGTCACATTCACTAGTGAGAAACTAGTTTTATGGTCCATAAGGGAGAGTCATTAAGTGGTCTCTATGTTCTATTTGTATTCAGGGGACTGCATGTGAGTGATGGCTATTGTAATAAAAACAGAATATTTAACTTTAGGGTATATAGGTATATAATAAAACCATGGTAAGTAGCAAGATAATTTTATTTTTAATTGAGAAGTATTACCATTTTCATTTAGTTATATGGCTTAGAGCTGATATCTACATGGCTTTAAATAGCCTATCTAGTAAAAGACTAATATGCAAATTTACTGTTTCGCCAACACACAAGATGGCTACCTCCATTTGGTCAAAGATGGCCACCACCCCCATCTGGACACAAGATGGCAACCATAAGATGGCTGGCAGGGAGGGGCTGTTGGGAGGGACTAGGCCTACAAGGGATGGCAGTTGGGGGTGATCAGGCCAGCAGTGGAGGGCAGTTAGGGGTCACCAGGCCAGCAGGGGAGGGCAGTTAGGGGCAATCAGGCCAGCAGGAGAGCAGTTAGGCATTGATCAGGCTGGCTGGGGAATGTTTAGGGGGTGATTAGGTTGGCAAACAGGCAGGCGAATGGTTGGGAACCAGCAGTCCTAGATTGTGAGAGGGATGTCCCAGATTATAGAAAGTGCAGGCTGGGCTTAGGGACACACACACACACAGACAACCTTTCCCATGCACAAATTTCATGCACCGGGCCTCTAGTAAAAATATAAAATGTATACTTAAAATATCTACCTTCTAAATTTCTCTCATTTACTCAAGTCATTTTTTTAGAAATAATTTCTGCTTTTGTATGCAAATATGTCCAAGGATATACAGTCTTGCTTAAGTTGCTTTATCATTTTACTTTATATATTCTAAAAATTAATTTTATCAGACTATAAAATAATTTAGAATTCATTTTCATACCTATTTGTATTCATTATGGGACTGTTACTATTTTGGGACTCTTTTTCCCCTGTAACTATCAGTTAACTCCTCTGTATAATGGGAACAAAAATACTATGACCATAAAAGATTCATGCACATGTGCTAGTTCTTTGCAGTGAAATCAGTATCTAGCACTAAGTAAATGTCCAATATGCATTAGCTATTAATAGTAGGAGTCTTGCTGTATCAGGATATGTACCTTTGTATTTTTTTCCTTTTTATTTAATTTATTGGGGTAACACCAATTAACAAAATTAAACATGTTTCAGAAGCACAAGGTATGTAGCTTCATATTTTGAGATGCACTGCTAAATCCTCATGTATCCTGTGACCTACTGCATGTATTTTAGAACACAAACCCAAAAAAGTCATCAGTTATATTTTACTTTTCCATATGATGAGTAAAAATTTTTATTTCAGTGTATATATTTTCTTACTATAAGTGAAAATAAGTAGTTTTTCTTATAAAAATATGATCCTTATTTGTATCTCTATTTTCCTTTTTAAATTCAATGATTACATTTTTTTCCAAGTTTTACAATTGAATCACATCTGAGATTGTTAGTGATTCACTAGCATGGCATATGATGAGATTTTCCATCATCTGTAGCTACTACAGGTTCTATGACCAAGACCCAAGATGCACCTATATATAAAATGATTTTTTGGCACAATATTGAGCAAATAAGAAATTATCCAAGAGTGGGAAGAAGTACCAAAATACTAAAGATATTCAAATATTTTTAGCTGCGCTTTAAACAGCTATCATTTATATTATCTTATAACTGAAATATATCTTATAATTCTCTAATTGCTATGAATGAAATGACTTGGCTCACCTCAGGTTAAACTATGCATATGTCATTTATCAAATCATATTTTATAAGGCTTACTAAATGTAATATTATAATGTAACATATAAGAAGGTTTGTAGATAAATTATCCAGCTCATGAGTTTAACTCAATCTCTTAAATGCAGTCCTCAGACTTGAAGGATGTCTAGGGACATTGGTATTTAATGCTACTGAATTTTATTTGCTTTCCCTGTGATTCTGAGGTTTGTTTATTTGGAATATGGTTGACCAAAATGTTTTGTGGCTGTTGTCAGTGAACTGTTCTTATTTTTTTTTTTTGGTTACAAAGAATAAGTAACAATTGAAAATTTGCATCACAAACTTTACTTTTATCACTTAATTGAAAACCTGAGGATATACATCTCTGTACTTGACCATCATTGTTTCAAATAATGGCAGGATGTGATGTGAACACGTCTAATTTCTAAGTATGCATCCATAGAGATACTACAGCTTTGGTATATCGCCCATCGAGTTTGTAGATGTCTGAGTTATAAGAAGAGTGTGTTCATGGCTACATTTCTTAGCAGACTAAGGAGCTTGAAAAAGTTAGAGGGACTCTGCTCTGGGCCCTGCTGTCAAGAAAGTGTGTGTTGACATTTGTTTTGATCTTATTTTTGTTCAGTGTTCTTTTGATCTTCCTCAGTACCTCTGTGTCAGTGGCCGCAAAGGGTGAAAGATCACCAGGATATAAGGAAGCAGCTGACTTTATTTTTTCTTTGCTGCCTTATTTATGTGTTTGGATTCTTTTTTGGAAGTTTCTTTGGTTTTGTAAAGGCTTATCCTCTGGGGACAGATTCTTAGGATATAGTTTACCAGCTCCTCCACTTCATAATCTGATTTTTTTGATTTTCCACAAATACTTGGAAAACTTAGCATTCTGCTCTCAAAAATACTCTAAAATGTAGCTGTAAATAATACCCACCTCCCCTTCTCTGTCTCTCACTCTCTCTCACCTTTTCTCTCTACTGGCTTAGGTTCTTATTTCTGTATCTTATTACTTATCCCATTTTTTTCTTCTGTTCTTTCTCCTTGTATTGGAAAAGAACAAAATGTTATTCATTTTCATGAAAGGATAATTTAAAACATACACACACACACAAACACACAAGAATATACATTTAATATTTAGAAAACTCAAGTTAACTATTCATGGTAAAATTCTGAAATTAGTAATTTCCCTCTTTACAGATCTTACTTTCAATACTGCTACTCAGTGTCCATAAGATTTCATATACAACACTACTCAGGGAGCATATCTATAAAAAGTCATAATATTACTTATTGATATTGGCTAATCCTATTTTTTAGAATGGCAATTTTTAAGGAGTTTTCTACATAAATAAAAATTACAGTAGTTTAGCCTAGACCAGTTTGGTTCAGTGGATAGAGTGTCGGTCTGCAGACTGAAAAGTCCCAGATTCAATTCCGGTCAAGGGCATGTACCTTGTTTGCGGGCATATCCCCAAGGGGGAAAAGGGGTGTGCAGGAGGCAACTGATCTATGTCTCTCTCTTATCGATGTTTCTAACTCTCTATCCCTCTCCCTTTCTCTCTGTAAAAAAATCAATAAAATATATTTTAAAAATTACAGTAGTTTAAATTAAAAGTTATGTATGTAAAATTAAAATATATACAACTAGAATGACTAAATTATTATATAGAGGCTTGGTATAGTTTCTATCTATAATAATAAAAGCATAATATGTTAATTAGACCTGACATCTTTCTAGACATCCTTCCAGATGACCTTCTGGATGGATGAAGTTACAGTGGCAGGAGCCGAGGCAGAGGAGGCTGCCCTGGTGGTGGGGGCCAAAGCCCTTGCATGAATTTTGTGTATCGAGGCCTCTAGTTAAGTATATAAGGTAACTAATCATGTTAACTTTATTCTTAACTAGTTGTGTGTCTATCTGAAAGATTCCAACTTTTATACTGACCTGTCTTTAAACACTCTTATTTCATTCTTTGGTCTGCTATCATCTTTTAGTAAAGTTGTATCACTCATTATATTCCTGGCCATTGAGGTCGATCTCCAACCTATAACCATGAAAGTGGTTGGAATTTTCCTTTTAAACAATATGTTCATGTTCTGATATCCAGTGCCACTGGTTGCCTTTGGTTTGTTTTTGTTTTTTGTTATATACCCCACCTAAGACGTTTTTAAGTTGAAATTTCAGTGCTCCTAGAATTAGGAGCTCAACAAAGTTGAGACTCCAAAGTTTTTGGATCGCTTTGTTTGTTTGTTTTTTAACCTTGAGTTGAAGGATCATGGATCTGGCAGGCTACACTCTGGCCCATTAATCCAGGCACTTCATTTAACATTGCTTCTCTGTTCCTCACTTGCCATGCACAGTCACACGGGGAATGTGTGGCAAGTCCCAAATAGGAAAGTGCACATAGCCACTATGCTCTTGTATTCTGACTTCTCATCAAGTCAGCCAGGTTTCTAATGTCTCACAACTGTAGCCGCGCCTTAATCAAAGGAATGAAGGCAGTGTGTCTCCTGTAGATTTCCGCTTTGAGAACTTTTTGCAATGCTTTCTACTTAAAGGATTTACGTAGTCACTTCTAATGTAATGTGATATTTAATTATAACAATAAATATTGAGATAATATATTAACCTAAAAACTTGTATTTTTTTTAATTTTAAAAACAAAAACTACATAGTAACAATACATGAATCAAAGTTATCTTATTTAGGATGGATTCATATCCATAGGTATTTTGAACCCTGTTTTGTTGTATCTATATGCCCTTTTGAGGTTCTGATTGAACTGTTTAATCCCAATTTTAAAAGGTAATTCTCTCTGGGTCACTCCACAATCCTTTCATGTACTTTCAAGCAGAATTTATAATAAAGAAGAAAATCATTAAAATTTATCTCTTTGGTAAGAGGAACTTAGCACAAGGCCATTATTAAAGTGGGATCTGGATAGAATACCATAATTTGTACTAGGTAGAAAGTTTCTTCCTTCAAGCAATTGAGAGTATTTGTTTCACTGTCTTCTGGTTTTAATATTTTTTGAGGTGTGAACTATCAACCTGTCCTAAGTTAAATTATAGTAGTTCCTGTTAATCCATGGTGATTTTGCTTTTTCTTATTGCAGTTACTTGCACTCAACCACAATCCAAGAAAACTAAATTGAAAATTCCAGAAAAAAATCACGCAAGTTTTAAATATAGCAACATTCTTTGCAGTATGATGAAATCTTGTGTTATACTGCTCTGTCTGGCCCTGGACATGACTCATCTCTTTGTCCAATATATCCATGCTGGTATACACACCACTCAACCATTAGTCCCTTGGTAGTCATCTCTGTTAGCAGATCAACTATCATGGCATCAAAATACTTACGTTCAAGCTGCCTTATTTTACTTAATAATGACATATTCATGTGATTTTTATTACATGTGTTATAATTGTTCTATTTTGTTGAAGCTATAATTAATCTCTTTCTGTGCCTAATTTATAAATTAAATCTCATCATAGGTATGTATGCATGGGAAAAATATAGTATACATAGGATTTAGTACTATCTGTTGTTTCAGGCATCCATTGGGGATTTAAACATATCCTTTGTGAATAAGGGAGAAAGGACAATTTTTTTTTCAGTTGATTACATTTTTTTTTGTTTACCAGTTCTACATATCCTTCCTTTCTTCCTATTCCCTTCCTTTCACTTCTTTCTAATTCTATTCACTATTAGTTTTACTTCTGAAATCAATTATCTTTAAAAACATCATTAAAGGTGACCTACTACTCTGGCATTTACTTTCTTTTAAAACTCTCTTAGATGTATGTAGGGTTTAGTAATTTTATCCCTAAATATCTTAGAATTCCTTTGATATTCTCATTTTTTTCCATTTATAATTTTTATTAATTCAAATATCTCCCAGTTAACTATTATTTCCTTCAGCAGAATTTAAATATTTGTTTAATCTCTATATATTATTGTTAGAAATTCTGTTTTCAGGTAAGTCTTTTTAGTGTTTTTAATAAAAGCATTCCTTTCCAATATTTACCACATGAAACAATTGTTTGACTACTAGTAGTTATATCTTAGTGTATAAACTATACTAAGGGACCTAAAACCACAGATTATTTTTACTATTGATTTTTACTCAAGTTGTCTTATTCATTTATATGATTTATCAATGTGGTGAGGTCATGTATTGTGTTATCTGGGGAAATATAATTTTCCCTGGATTTAGGATGGCTACCTCCTTGGGCCTTGTTTGGGTCTCTCCAGGGTTATTATTACTCAGAAAATAATGCTAATTTTCATAGCTTGTATTCCTGAGCCATTCAGGAATTTTAAACTCAAGTTCTTTTGAAGATGGGTCTATATTTATAAATTGCCCATGTAGGATCTGATACCTCCAAGTGCTTGACCAAGTCAGAGAAACATCTTTTTTTTTTTTTCTGTCAACAGGGAGATTTGTTTCTGGTCCACTCAGTCCCAGAGCTATAGCACTTTATGTTTGGATATCATGTGTGTAATAGGGATAGAAGGAGTGTCTGGTCTCAATTTTCCACATAGAGACCTGCCCAAGGTCTTGTTTCCCATCTTGCTATACCAATAAAAGTTTCCTAGTTCTGAAGACAGGTGAGATTCTCTCAGGACAGCTAACATGGTCATTATCCTTTTATGATTCTAGTTTTCACCTTCTCTTCAGTGTGATTTTCTAAACATATTTTCATAAGTTCAGCAAAAATTTTAGTCAATTTTCCTACCTGTTTTCTGCAGGGTGCATTTTTTCCTTTTTAAAATCTGCTTTATTTTTTATAGTCCCAGAATTAGAGGCACAGTTATTTTTGTATGTGACAATGCCTAATGCTGCTGAGTTATGGGATAATAGGCACCTTTTAATTTTTAGCTAGCGGGATAATTTACTATTTTTCCTGGAAATCCATTTTCATCAATAATATTAAAAAGCCTCATGAATTTGCTCAATATAGCTTTCTCGAAATTATATTGTGAGCAACTAATCATATGGTTACATACTTCACCACTAAGAAAAATAGCTTCTACAGTTTTATTAAAGAAATGACCACACACTACCAATATTTTAAGTAAAAAATGCACACTATTTTAATTTTTAAGTATATTAATTATATTTTCTTGTTATTGTGTGTTTACTTTCCAGAATGACCACATTCTACAATTGGTTGTTCTAGGACACACACATCACATTAAGTCAGTGGAGATGCTCTTGCACTGGTGTAGGAACTCTGGATTCCCTAACTCTCTGGTAATAATCATAGAAACCCGGCTTTTAAAGGTGTGTGTGTGTGTGTGTGTGTGTGAGATCTCCATGTTTCTGAAAGAAGCTTTAAGACATTTTGTATCCTGAGAATCAATGAGAAAAACAAAATTGATTCCAGGAGGAGCAAAAGAGAATGTCAAGGTGATCGGAATGATCTGTGTCCTGTCAAAGAGAAAATTGTTATGGACGGAGTTAAATAGGCAAGGAAGATTTCATTCCAGACTGCTGCAGTAGGAGGTGATAGGATGAACTCAATATTATTGAAACAAAGGGCAGGGAATTTTCAAGCATTGGCTGGCTATTGGAAAAATACTTGATGACATTGTGAGGATCTTGGCAGATATGGTTATGCCATCTATATTTTCTAACAGAATAGCTTATTGAAATTAGGCTTCTATCTTGCCATAGAAACTGAGAGGGGAACTATATTTTTTAGTGTTTACATTTAAAGGGATGGCTCCCAAATCCTCGAGAAAGACAGTTCTGCATTGAAAAACTAGCAGAAAGCTGTAAGAAAACTTACAATGAGAGAATTTACAATTCTCAGGATTGTTGTGTGTGTGTGTGTGTGTGTGTGTGTGTGTGTGTGTGTGTGTGTGTGTTATTTTAAATGCTCTAAGGAAAGACAGGCCAGGGGCCTAAAGTTAGGCAGAATCTGGCACAACTTTAGTCAAACTGAGGGAAAAATTAAGGCCGGCTTGTCAGTTCTAAGCTTGTTGATTTTTTAAACATATAAACTGGATACATATTTGAAAAATTCATTCAAATACACAAAAGTACTAAAATCATAACTGGCAGAAATATTTTCAGCCCTACAAGTTGCAAACTCTGGAAAATAACACACTTTATCAAAGGACTAAATTGAAATATCTGCATAATTAGTTATCAGAAGGATGTACAAAGCAGGTAAACTTTTATTCTAATTAATATGATCGCTATAACATATACCATGAAATATTTTAAAATATACCATAAAATACACCAGCACTGAGAATGATGATTTTCCCTTCCTCATCACTGTTGGGACACCCTGCACTTCTGTTCCCCCTTCTCTCTCACAGGGCTCTCATCAGTTCATCTTATTATTATTATTATTTTTTTAATCCATGCCTTTGAGTACTTGAGTGATATCTCTTTTCTCTATATAATCTCTTGAAGTTCCATGATCTAAATACTCTCAAGGTGCCAGTGACTATCACATTTACATCTTTAGCCCCTACTTCTCACTAAATCTTATAATTATCCACTCACTGCTCTTACATCAACAGTCTAATGGGAACAAAGTTAAACTTTTGATTAACCTTTAAAAGTCCCTTCCTCCCCTATTATTATCTCAGTAAGTACTGTTTCTTCTCCTCTTTGTCCTTGTTCTTCTCCTCCTTGTCCTTCTCCTTTTCCTTCGTATATGAACGTTCTTCAATTTGTATAACTGCAATATACTCAAATATATCAATATTTTTATTAGATTTATTAGGGCAACATTGGTGAATAAGGTCATATAAGTTTCAAGTAAACAATTCAATGATACAAGATCTGCATATTGCACTGTGTACCCACCACCCAAAGTAAGACCATCTTTGGTCACCATACATTAGGCTCCTTCAACCCTGCACCACCTTCCACCCCTTCCTTCTGCTAACCACCACACTGTTGTATGTGTCCATGAGTTGCAGGTTTATATCCCACATATGGGTGAAATCATATGGTTCTTCACTATTTCTGACCGACTTATTTTGCTTGAGATAATATTCTCAAGATTCATCCATATTGTTGCAAATGGGAGGCAGTATTTTGTTTTTTTCTGGATGCTGAATAGTATTTCCTTGTGTATATGTATCATCTCTTCTTTATCCACTTCTCCAAAAAAGAAACTGTTTGTCTTCATGTTTTGGCCATGAATAAACCTGCAGTGAACATAGGGATGCATAAATCTTTGTGTATACACGTTTTCAAAAATTTTGGCTATGTACTCAGGAGAGGAATTGATGGAGCATATAGTAATTCTATTCTTAATAGGTTGAGGAATTGTCCGATTGTTTTCCATAGTGGCTATGAAGAAAAGTGAACCTCATTCACTGTTGGTAAGAATGTAGATTGGTAGTATTGACGTTTTTTTTAGTTTCTTATGGATTTATGAGAAGTTTTAAATGGTTCCCTCAAACCAAGGATTACTTTTAACCTCCATATTTTAGTATTTACTTGTTTTAAAGCTTTGGTACATTTCATTTTATTTTTAATGTAAAGAATGAAGTAGGACTTCTTATTTTTTCTATTACATAACCATTTCCCATACAGTTTTCCCCTAGTTCTTTTTATTTACTTACATTTTGTTTCTTAAATTTGGGCTCTGGGTCCATCCTATCTAATAAAAGAGTAATATGCAAATTGACTGTACCTCCACTACAACCACCAGCCATGCTCACCAGCTAATCAAAGTGAGTATGCAAATTAACACAACCAAGATGGCTACAGCCAAAGAGAGAGCAGGAGGGAAACTTGGGTTGCCCCTGGCAATGGAGGAAGCCAAACTTTCTGCAAACATTAGCCTTTGTTTAAGGCAACAATGTTTCAATGGCTGCTGCCACAGAGCCAGCAGAAGGCTTGACTCTGCTCCAGGCTACAAAGTTTCAATTAAAGAAGATAAATAAATCCCAGATACCAGGACCTCCACTTGGGTTGCCTGGGGATGTGGCCAGCCTGCAAACCACCACAGGCCCCTTGCCTACACTACCTCACGCCCCAAGGGAACACCCATCCTGATCTGGGACACCCTTCAGGGCAAATCAACTAGACCCCACCCATGCAACAGGCCTCTATCCTACCTACTAAAAGAGTAATATGCAGTTTGATCATCACTCCAACACACAAGATGGCTGCCCCCATGTGGACACAAGATGGCCACCAAAAGATGGCCAGCAGTGAGGGCAGTTGGCAGGAACCAGTCCTACAAGGGAGGGCAGTTGTGGGCAATCAAGCCTGCAGGGGAGGGCAGTTAGGGTGACCAGGTCCACAATGTAGGGCAGTTGGGGGCAATAGTCTGGCAGTAGAGCAGTTAGGCAGCAATCAGGCTGGCAGAGGAGTGGTTAAGGGGTGATCAGTCTGGCAGGCAGAAGCGGTTAGGGGAAATCAGGAAGGCAGGCAGGTAAGGAATTGGGAGCCAGCAGTCCTGGATTGTGAGAGGGATGTCCAAAGGCCCTACCTGGATCAGGCCTAAATGAGCAGTCAGACATCCTTCAACTGGCCCCAGATTTAAATGGGAGCAGGCTGGGCTGAAGGACACTACCCACCCTGTGCATGAATTTTGTGCACCAGGCCTCTAGTTTGTAATAATATCAGTCTATTTTACTGGAACTAATAATGGTAACTTTAAATAAAATTGAATTTTACAAAAGTAGAATTCAAGTTGGTTTTCAGAATTCATTTTAGGATGCAAATAAAAGAAAACCTACCTATTAAATATTGTATGTATATTCATTAATCCTATAAAATTAATCTATCATTTAATATTTATAGCTAGAATGGGAGAAGACATATTGTAATACATTTCCTAGCAGAATTTATGCCCTCTGATGACTTTAGGCTAGGTTGTATTTCAATTTGAGGTTCTTCATTACCAGCAGAGTTTGTTGCTTTGTGTCATCTGTTTGAATTGTCCAATATTTGCATATTAATATCCCAAAGTGTTTATGGTTCTATAGGAATTCTAAATCTTACAATCAAAATGCTTTATTAATTGACTTCTTTTTTTCCTTTTATTTTTCTTCCTCTCTTCCCTCCATTGTTATTCACTAAAAACTACTTATAGATTTTCATTTCATGTTATTTATAAAAGTATGAGAAATACTTTTGGAAGATGTTAGGTTATCTACTCAGCTCTGCAACCTGGATTGCAAATATGTTCCCTAAAAACAACTTCCCCAGTGGCCCTATTTTAGGTGATTTGCCTTGTTTTATACAGATACTCCACAATTCACAAAAGGATTACATTCTGATAAACCCTTCATAAACTGAAAATACTATAATTCAAAAGTGAATTTAATATATCTAACTTACTGAACCTAGTTTAATTTAGCCCTGCCTTAAATGTGTTTCAAATGCTTACTTTAGTCAATAGTTGGGCTTAATAATCTTATACAAAGCCTATTTGGTAATAAAGTGATTAATATTTTATGTAATTGATTAAGTGATTTGTTTTTGTACCATGAAGTCTAATCATCTTAAGTTAAGGACCATCTGTATTAGAATATGTTTGAGATAAAAGGAAGCCAGAATTCCAGGAGATATTGGGGAAGAACCAAATAAGAAATACCCAATGAAAGGAGCTGCTTACATACTTACATGGAAAAAGACTGATATTCTGACAAGATTTAGAAGAAAATGATAGATGATTTATTTTTTTAAACTTACTATTTTTATACAATTCATATTGAAATGTATTTAGCTTTTTGATAGGAATACCAAGTTCCTTATGTCCATAAGGTATAAATTCATATATGTAAAGATGCACATTTCATCATATTCAAGGTATAATTGGTTTATATGAAGATTCTTTTACTTATGCATTATTTCAATGTGGATATAGTGCATTTAAATGTCTTAGGAATATTGCATAGAATATAGTTACTAATTTACTTTTTGAAAATAATGATAATAATAATGAATTGGTTGTTAATCCTTAGCCATTTTTCGACATCCCTTTCCTTGCTGATGATTTAATTGCTTTGTGTCATCTGTATGAATTTTCCAGGTACTGAAACATGTTAGTAAAAAGAATTATTTAATTTACTAGAGGCCCAGTGCATGAAATTCATACATGGGAGTTGAGGGGATATCTCTCAGCCCAGCCTGGACCCTCTCCAATATGGACCCCTCTAGGGATGTCCAAGTGCTAAGTTAGGCCTGATTCTACCAGTAGAATCCACCTAAACAGACAGTCAGATATCCCTCTCACAATCCAGGACTGCTGGCTCCCAACTGTATACCTGTCTGCCTTCCTGATTGCCCCTAACTGCTTCTGCCTGCCGGCCTAATCACCTTCTAACCACTCCCCTTTCCTCCTGATTGATGCCTAACTGTTCCCCTGCCAGCCTGATTGCCCCTAACTGCCCTCTCCTGCAGGCCTACACACTCTTAACTTCCCTCCCCTGCAGACCTGGTCCCCTCAACTGCTCTGCTCTGCAGGCCTGCCCCTCCCCCCAACTGTCCTTCCTTGCAGGCCCAATCTTCTCCAACTTCCCTCCTCTGCCAGCCTTGTCATCCCTAACTGCCCTCCCTTACAAGCTTGATTGCCTCCAACTTCCTTCCTGGTCAGACCAGGCCCCCCCAACCGCCCTCCCCTGACTGCCTGAACACCCGTAAATGCCCTTTCTTGCAGGCCATCTTGTGGTGGCCATCTTATGTCCACATGGGGCAGGATCTTTGACCACATGGGGGCAGTCATCTTGTGTGTTGGAATGATGGTCAATCTGCATATTACTCTTTTATTAAATAGGATAGAGGCGTGGTGCATGGATGGAGGCCAGCTGGTTTGCCCTGAAGGGTGTCCCAAATTAGGGCAGGGGTTTCTTTGGAACATGGGGTGGCCTGGACAAGGGGCTAGTGGTGGTTTGCAGGCTGGCCAAGCCTCCTGGCAACCCAAGAGGAGGCCCTGGTATCTGGGATTTATTTATCTTCTATAATTGAAACTTAGTAGCCTAGAGCAGAGCAAAGCCTCCTGCTCATCCCGCTGGCCACAGCCATTTCTGTTGTGATTTATTTATCTTCTATAATTGAAACTTTGTAGCCTTAAGCAGAGGCCAAGACAGCCAGGGCTGTGGAAAGCTTGGCTTCCTCTATCACAGAGGGCAACCCTAGCCTCCTTCTCTCTCCAGCTCTATGGCTGCAGGCATTTTTGTTGGAATTTATTTATCTTTTATAATTGAAACTTCGTAGCATTGAGTAAAGGCCTGGGCCAGCCAGGATGTGCAGAAAACTTGGCTTTCTCCTTCACTGGAGAAACTCAAGCCTCCCGCCTGCATCTACGTGGCCACAGCCATCTTGGTTGGGGTTAATTTGCATACTTGTTCCTTACTAGATTGTGGGTGTGGCTGGTGGGTGTGGGTAGTGGTGTAGCTGAGGTATGATCAATTTGCATATTACACTTTCATTAGAAAGAATTTCCTTTGATTTTATTATCCCCCCTTTTATTTATTTATTTTTAAAATTTATTTTATTGATTTTTGTACAGAGAGGAAGGGAGAGGAATAGAGAGTTAAAAACATCAATGAGAGAAAGAAATCAATCAGCTGCCTCTTGCACGCCCCCTACTGGGCATGTGCCTGCAACCAAGGTATATGCCCTTAACCGTAATTGAACCTGGGACCCTTCAGCCTGCAGACTGACACTCTAGCCACTGAAGCAAACCGGTTTTGGCCACTTTTATTTATTTTTTTAATATATTTTTATTTATTTTAGTGAAGAAGGGAAAGGGAGAGATCAAAACATTAATGATGGAAGAGAATCATTGATTGGCTTTCTCTTGCATGCCCCAACTGGGGGTCAATTCTGCAACCCAGAGGTGTGCCCTGAACAGGAATCAAACCTTGACTTCCTGATACAAACGTCGACGCTCAACCACTGAGCAACAGGGGCCCGGCCTTTATTTACTGGAGATGGATCAACAATCTCTGTATTTTTTTTATTACTCAGAAGCTATCCTGTGTGGCTAAATCCAGTCTCTACACATCAATATTTAAACAAGTCAGAAAGACATGCAAGTTTGAAATATTAATGTATAATAAATTAATATGCACACAGATAGGTGAATTTATTTTAAACATTTTTATTAACTTAGAATTTAATAAGAAATTATTAATAAATCATGAATACTGATTGTAATTTGAGTATAGAAAACAAGTAAAAAGTACAAGAGATGATAAGAGAAACTAGACAAAAGAATATGGATGATTTTATATTTGGTTTCAATAATCCCTTTTCAGTACTTTTGCCAGGATCTATCATTTTTTAAAATGTCAACAAGAAAAGTAAACGTCCACCTGCTTACTTACTCAGTGTCACCACTAATTGTCACCACTAATCGAATAAACAGCAGTTCCCTGGGCTGGAAAACCTATTTAAAATCTTTCTGAAGCAATATCTTTTCATGATCATAAATCACTTTCTTTTAAACTCTATCTGAACTCAAATTACCATAAAAATATTGAGAAATGCACTATTTTATAACTCTCAGGTGTGAAACACCTTATCTAGATATTTTAATCTTTGTTTTATATATAGAACTAGAAGCCTGATGCACAAAATTTGTGCAAGGGGCTCGGCCCTCACAGCCCCACTGCCTCGGCGGCTCCTCACAGCCTCAGCTGGCACTCGCAGCCCCGGCTTCATCTGGAAGGTCATCCGGATTGTTGTTCTGCTATTTGGTCTGAATGCTTATTAGCTCTTTATTACATAGGATAGTTGATTCTTAGCATTTAAGATGATTTTAATCAACAACAAAAATATGAGCGCCTTTCTCACTCTGTTTTGAGACTTTGGTCAGTTTATATGTTATGATTTTTCTTTTTATCCTATAAATATGTAAAAAGGTTGTATTTTCTTAAATTTTTGCTCTCAATATTACATTTCTTAAGTTTTTCTATGTAATTTATATCTTATAAAATTCAATGAATATTTACTAAATTATTACTATTTCATTTAATCCAATGCCTCATAATAGTACATACACATGAAAAATCATGAAAATTGCAAAGCTAGGTTTCTGATCCTTTATAGATTCATTCAGACAGAAACTGATACTAGAAAAATATCTTTATTTTAATTTTACATAGCATCAATATGTGTAAAATACAAATATTGTAAAAATTATATTTCTGCTTTTTTAAAGTTATATCCTATCTAATAAAAGAGTAATATGCAAGTTGACCATCACTCCAACACACAAGATGGCTGTCCCGTGTTGTTAAAGATGGCTGCCCCCATGTGAACACAAGATGATCACCATAAAATGGCCAACAGGGGAGGGCAATTGGAAGGGACCAGGCCTGCAAAAAAGGGCAGGTGTGGGTGGAGCAGGCTAACAGGGGAGGGCAATTAGGAGGGACCAGGCCTACAAGGGAGGGCAATTGGGGGTGATCAAGCCTGCAGGGAGAGCAGTTGGATGGGACCAGATCTGTCAGGGAGGACAGCTAGAGGTGACCAGGCCTTCAGGGAAGGGCAGTTAGGGGTGACCAAACCTGCAGGGGAGGGCAGTTAAGGGCAAACAGGCTGGCAAGGGAGCAGTTAGGCATCAATCAGGCTGGCAGGGGAGTGTTAGGGGGTAATCAGGGCTAGCAGGCAGAAGTGGTTAGGGGTAATCAAGAAGGCAGGCAAGTGATCAGTTGGAAGCCAGCAGTCCTGGATTGTGAGAGGGATGTGCAACTGTCCATTTATGTCCTACCCTACTGGGGTCGGACCTAAACAAGCAGTTGGACTTCACTCAAGGTGTCCCAGATTGGAGAAGGTACAGGCTGGGGTGAGGGACACACACTCCTGTGCACAAATTTTGCCTCTAGTTACTGTATAATGAGGTAAATGGATTCACACCACACACACTTAACACATATGTGGACATACACAGCCAAATGTAAATGTAATGGCTGACTTAAAGTAACAATGATCAATGTTATGAATACAATAAAAACAAATTGTCTGTTAAAGTAATGTATTTTTCAGCATCTGTATACATGTGCATGCATGTATATGTATTAGTATAATTTTAAATATATATACATGAATTGTATGACACAAGTAATATATAAAAATAGGTCAGAATTTGAAGCACAACTACATTCAATGACTTTACTCAATGAAAATTCTTTTGAGACTTTCAGGTGGATAAACATGTCTACAAAGTGGTACCAGGACTACTTTAATTGTAGAAACTTACATTATATCACTTCTTTTTTAACTGAGGTGAACAGTATATGTCTGTTATGGTACTTCATTCCTGGGATTCATCCACATTTTTGTGGCTACAGTATTATCACTTAAAGAAAATCTGGCTCAGATGCTTAACCTTCAAGTGTTTAAATGGGCACTCCATCATAAGTTTTCAAGTAAAAATAATCAGGTACTGCTATTGGTAAAATCCATGTTTTTCACTCTCAGCTATCAGTTACTCATTTTATATGAAATTTTTTAATGAATCTATCTATAGATAACTCATGTGCTTACCTCATTTCAAATGAGCTTATGATTTCCAAAGACATGGTGACTAGAACTTAATAAATATTTAATTAAGAAAAGCAATTGATGTAGTCAGAGCATTTATTATGTTATATATGTTTGTAAGTCATAAGATTAATAGACTTTCTTTTGACATTTTATACTAATACTGACAGCTATATGCTGTGGATGATCAGAGCATATATCTAAAATCTAGAATAAATGTACAATGTTTCTTATTTTTGTGGGGAGGGGATGCTGAAATTAAAATAGCACCTTAAAATATAATTTTATTACTAGTCTTATAAAATAAAGATGTACTATGCAACTGACTGTGAAGCGTAATGAACGACTGCATGATGAACAGATCACAGAACAGCAGGAGGGTGGGACAGCATGCTACAAGTGGGAGGTGGAGAGATACAGGAGGGGACAGGGCAGCAAGCTATGAGGAGAGGTGTTGGGAGCTACAGGAGGGAGGGGCAGCAGGTGGAGAGGTACTGGAAGGCGGCAGAAAGCTACTGGTGAGCTACTGGCATGTGGATTAGTGCACAGGGCTACTAGTATATTTATAAGAATAACTCAATATATCTTCATTTCTCTCTCTAATATATATATATATATATATATATATATATATATATATATATCATACCACATAACACAAAAATATTATTTTTTTCAAAATGTTGATCTCTTTTTCTGAAAAATATAATCGTACTCTACACATCAGCCAGAAATTCATTTGCATCACCAGGTATTGTATACTTGATATACTTGAACCTTAGTTTAACTATTGATTACAAACAAAATGGGAACCCACCATATATGAGAACATATTTGCCAATAATTCACCTGGTAAGGAGTCAATTTTCAAAATACAGACAATCCACAGGTTATGTCAGACTCAATGTACATCATTTCATAATTATCTCACCATCTCTCATTTATTTATTTAAAAAAAAAGTTCTTTCATTTCAATGTATGTTCGTATGTGCTTTACGTTTTTATTATTTATGTACTACAAGTAAAGATCAGGAATTGTTATCTTTATTTTAAATATATATATATTTTTTTACTGTTTCACTTCATTACTGCTGTGTATGTGCTCTGTGTGAGTGACATCTATGCTTATGTAGATGGGTTCTGACAATAGGTTACGTCACACTGTAGGAACGCATCTCTGATGCAACCTGAGGACTGACTGTATATAGAGAACTTATGCAACTCAACACCAATCAGGCAAACCAATAATCCACGCCCCCCCAAAAAAAATGGAAAAGGATCTGAATAGACACTACTCCAAAGGAGTCATATAGATGGCCAATAGACATTATGAAAAAATACTCAAGATCACTAATCACCAGGGAGATGCAAATTAAAACTACAATGTGGTATAACACCATAAGAATGGCAATCATCAATAAATCAACAAATAAGTGCTAGCAAGGATGTGAAGAAAAGAGAACCCTATTGCATTCTTGGTGGGAATGCAGACTGGTGCAGCTTTTATGAAAAAGAGTATTCAGTTTCATCAAAAAATTAAATATGGAACTATGATTTGACCCAGTGATCCCACTTCTAGGTATATATCCTAGGAATCCTGAAACACCAATCAGAAAGAATACCTGCACCCTATGTTCATAGCAGTGTTATTGACAATAGCTAAGAACAGTAGATGAGTAGATAAAAAAAGTTGTCGTACATGTACACAATGGAATACTGCATGGTATTAAAAAATGAAACTCTTCTTTTTTAAAGATTTTTATTGATTTTTAGAGAGAGAGGAAGGGATTTGAAGAAAGAGAAAAACATTGATGTAAAAGCTAACCACAGATTGGCCTCCTCCTGCATACCCCCTACAGAGGATTGAACCTGTAACCCTGGTAGGTGCCCAGTTAATTGATCCATATCAGCCAGGACAAAAGAAGAAAGTCTTACCCTTTGTAACGGCATAGATGGACCTGAAGCTTATTATGCTAAACAAAATAGGCCAACCAGAGAAAGACAAATACTATATAATAATAAAGATCTCAATAATATTGGAATCTAAGGAACAAAATAAACTAACATATTGAGAAATTTCAGAGGGGAGGGGGTTTGGGTAATAGATAGAGGAGGGTCAAGGGATTTAAAACATATATACCCATGAACACTGACAATAGTGTTGGGAGGGCAAAGGGAGAGTGGGGGAGGGAGTAGACGTGGGCAAATGGAGGAAAATGTGAGACATCTGCCATAGTATCAACAATAACAAATTTAAAACTAAATATATTATGAAACTTATTAAATACATGTATGTCTAAATATGCATACATTCTGTATATATTGTATGATTCTGTGTATATAAACATATATCTATAAATTATTTCAATAAATTGAGTTACACTATGTAATTATATACTGGATTTTTTTTAGAGCAAATATTGTTTCCTTATGTTAACTTGTCTCATTTCTTCTTCTTTCCTTAACTCTCCCCTAACTATTCCCACCAACCTCCCTATCCCATAGAGATTGTAATTATTCTTCTATACTATTTCTATGCACGTATAACTGCTGATTCAAGGGAAGAGGCTGAGCTCTACATTTATCATATAGGTTCTGGATGAGAGACTGCCAGTGAGGTTTTTTGCATAATATTTGGGAAATTGGATGAAAGGAGAGGCCATTATTCTTTGGTTGCAGGTGTAGAAGGACTTGTAGAAAGCCATAATAAAAGGTGCAGCTGCTTCCTGCTAACCTTTTGTGCACACCACTTAGGGATTTAGACACATAAAGTTAGTAGCAGCTTCTGTAATTATGTAAGCTCCCTACTGAATTTATTATAGCATTTCATACATGGGGTCTACAGAGTGTCTTATGTTTTCAAACTATACAGAAACACACGTGTAGGAATTTTATTGTTGTTACTTTTGCAGAAATATTCTAACATGGGCTAAACTATAAATATTTATCTTGTATTTTTCTCAGCCATTCCACATAAAGATTCAACAAGTTAATCATTTGAGCTTTAAATATAAGAGACACAGTGGACAATGTGATTGTACCATAATAAAGTCACCCATTTCTGTATTAATGGGCATTTGTTTTTACTCACCTTTTTATTCTTCATGAAATAAGCCAGGCAATGAAAGAACACTATCACATGATCTCACTCATTTATGGAAAATAAAGAATATTATAACCTGATGAACAAAACATAGATACAGAGGCAGTAGAGCATTGAACAGACTGTCAAATTACAGTGGAAAGCTGGAGAGTGTTGGAGAGGAGGAAAAAGAGATCAACTGAAGGATTTGTATGCATGCAAATAAGCACAACCAATGGACACAAGACACTGGGGTGGGGGTGGGGGGCTGAGGGCATACAACAGAGGGTAGGAGAGGTTGGGGGAAAGTCAATGGGGAAAAAAGGGAGATGTATGTACTACTATATGTAATACCTTAAACAATAAAATTAAAAAAAACTTTTAAAAATGCACATTAAGTATCATTTTATATATACACCTGCATCTTTATCAGTTGACTTCTATTAATAGATGCCCGATAATGGATACCTGGTATAATGTATATGTGAGTAGCTAGGGTTATTTTACTTTTTGTATTTTAATAGATGTTGCCACATTGTATTTGCAAAGGTATACCAACTTAATGTGTCCACCAGCCATAGATAAGAGTATCCCTGTGCCTTCATTCCAACCCTCACTAATAGTTTTGTGTGTGTGTGTGTGTTTTGCTATTTTAATTTTCCCCGATCTAATGAATGTGGTTGATATTTTACCCTCATATTATTTCTGTAACTAATTGTGACTTTGAATATATTTTTATGTTAGTTAGCAATTTGACTTTGCTGTTCAATGAATTTCCTGTTTTCTTATTTTTCCTTTGGCTGCTTTTCATTTTGGTGAATATTGAATTGATTTGTTATAGTTTAGATGTAGTTGTTCACTTGCCACTGCCATTACAATTTTTAACTAAACTATTTGCTTTTTGAATTTTTTAATCTTCTACTTTAGAAAAAAAGATATAGTCAAATTTTTTTCTCTTCTAGCTTTGAATTGTCATGAGTACGATCTTCACTGCCGTAGGACTGAGTAAGCAGTCACTTTAAGCTTTTTAATGTTTAATTTTATAATTATTTTGGCTTATAACATCTCTTAGAAAGCATAAATATGAAATTAAAATCACAATGTTTTTGAAATCAGATCTAAAGACAAGATTTGTAAAATATTGACTCTCAAATAACTTCTTAGAAACCCACGTCTCATCTGTTAATGTACAGGAATAGATGCATGATGCTTCTTGTAATCATGAAAATGTAAACACTGCTAGTGGCTGCAGAGTAACACACACCTCTCTTAAATGAAACATATACAAGCATAAATTAATACAAAGTGGGTTATGTGACAAGTTGCAAGGGAAAATCTATGTAGAGAAATGGGTGCATTTCTGACGGAGGAGTTATGGGTAAATTTTATGTCATATTTTATTTAGAAGTAGAGGCCCAGTACATGAGAATCATGCATGGGGCAGGGGTAGGGATTGGGCCCACAGCCCAGCTTGCAACCTCTACAATCTGGGATCCCTCCAGGGTTGTCCGACTGCCCATTTAGGCTCAACCCCACCATGATTGAGCTTCAATAGGCAGCCGCACATCCTTCTCACAATCCCGGACTGCTGGCTCCCAACTGCTCAACTGCCTGCCTTCCTGATTGCCCCTAACCACTTCTGTCTGCCAGTCTGATCATTCCCTAACCACTCCCCTGCCAGCCTAATTGATGCCTAACTGTTCCCTTGTCAGCTTGTTTGCCCCTAACTGCCCTCCCCTGTGGGCCTGGTCACCCCTAACTGCCTTCCCCTGCAAGCTTGATCACCCCTAACTGCCCTCCCTTGCAGACCTGGTCCCTCCCAACTCCCCACCCCTGCTGGCCATCTTGTGGTGGCCATCTTGTGTCCACATGGGGACAGTATCTTGGACCACATGGGCAGCCATCTTATGTGTTGGAATGGTGGTCAATCTACATATTACTCTTTTATTAGATAGGATAGAGGCCTGATGCACAGGTGGGGGCCAGCTGGTTTGCCCTGAAGGGTGTCCCAGATCAGGTGGGGATTCCCTTAGGACATTGGGTGGCTGGGGTGAGGGGCCTGTGATGGTTTGCAGGCTGGCCACTCTCCCTTCCCTTTTCTCCCCCCGCCCCCCAGCAACCCAAATGGAGGTCCTGGTATCTGGAATTTATTTATTTTCTACAATTGAAACTTTGTAGCCTGGAGTGAAGCCAAGCTTTCTGCTCTCTCTGTGGCAGAAGCCATTTCTGTTGGGATTTATTTATCTTTTATAATTGAAACTTTTAACTTTGAATGGAGGCCTGGACCCACTAGAGTGTGTGGAAGGCTTGGCTTCTTCCATTACAGGGTAAACCCACGCTTCCCTCCTTCTCACTCCATGGCTACAGTCATCTTGATTGGTGTTAATTTGCATATACACTTCTGATTAGCTGCTGGGCATGGTTGGTGGGCACGGTTTATGGTGTAGCAGAGGTATGGTCAATTTGCATATTATTCTTTTATTAGATAGAATGACATTAGCCTTGGGCAGTGTGGCTCAGGTCATTGAGTTCATCCCATGCACTGAGAGATCACTAGCTGGATTGCAGGCTTAATCCCTGATATGGGACATAGAGACAGACAGTCTATGCTTCTCTCTCTCTCTCTCCCTCTCCCTTTCTCTCTGTTTCTCTAAAATCAATAAAATAATATTTTAAAATGACATTAAATTATACATATAAAAAAGGCAGAGGAATAACAGTGGAATATGGGTTTAGTAGATAATGAGAACTCAACTGTATTTTGTGATTACAAAAAAAGTTAACTTTAGATGGCGATTTCCTGAGATAATTTCTAGTATCTATTACTATCTGTTGCAGCATTATGCCAAATCAATTTCTCTTACCTCCATCTCTTACATGAACAGAGTAAGAGTAAGAATAAAGCTTTTTCTTTTTTAACCTTAAAATGAATATCACTAATGACCCTAAATTTAAGATGATTTGGAATATATTTGCCTTTAGACACAATTTTGAACATAATATTCTTTAAATATTAAGCTAATAATTACAATTTAAAGAGTATTAGTTATATTCATGCATTAAAAGTAGATACTTTCTATATTTGTTTAGAAATGTTATTTAATTATAATTTAAAAATTATTATATATTTTTCTGATGCACATCATTGTAAGTTTTAGTAGGAAAGCCATATTAAATTGCACACTGGCACTAGAAGAAATAATCTACATAAATTATTTTTCAAAAAATAACTATGTAACTATTATTTTAAGTAGATGGTATATTTTAAATGTGATTTGGGTTTATTAATGTCAAAGACAATCATTCAGATATTCCATATAGAATTAAATTGATGACATTATTTTTCCAATAGAATTTATTTAACCTATCTTCCAAAAAGATGTAATATTAACTTGGAATTTTAGCTAATGGTTGTAGAAAACTTACTGGTGAAAAATTCATCCTCTAATTACCTGTCTAGTTTGTATCTTTTAAGGTATTAAAAAAGAGAGAGAGAACAAAGTATTTTTATGAACTGTTGTTGAAATTGAAAGTGAAGAAGAAAGTTCTGCAAATTGGTTCTAATTATAAAAGATTGTGAGAACTGTATTAAATTATTCCAAAGAGTTTAAATTAGAATTCAGCTTTTTAGAATTACACTAAACTTGTGCACACTGAAAACGTGTACAGAATAATTAAAACATTACCTTTTGTTTTTATAAGAAATAATTCATGCTAATTGGAAAGGCTGACTAGTCTTTTTTAAAAAATATATTAATAACTAGAGGCCTGGTGCACAAAATTCATGCATGGGGGGTGTCCCTCTCTCCAATAGGGGACCCTTCAAAGGATGTCCTACTGCTGGTTTACAGGGATCAGGCCTAAACTGACAGTTGGACATCCCTCTCATAATCTGGGACTGCTGGCTCCTAACTGCTTGCCTGCCTGCCTGATTGCCCCTAATTACTCTGCCTGCTGGCCTGTTTGTCCCCAATTGCCCCTTGCTGCTGGCCTGCTTGCCCCCAATTGCCCCCCATGCCAGTGTGCTCACCCCCAACTGCCTCCCCTGCCATCCTGCTCACCCCAACTATCCCCCTGCTGGCCTGCTTAGTCCATACTGCCCCCCCTCGCTATCCTAATCCCCTCCAACTGGTATTCACTGATGGGGTGAGGAACTGAGGGATGTTTTCAGGCTAGCCAAGCCCCTGCCCCCATGGGAGTGTAGCCAACCTGGGTGAGAAGCTGAGAGATGTTTTCAGGCTGAGTATGACCCCTGGTGATCCAGGCCCCCAGCCCCTCCTTTTCTTCTTTTCTTTTTTTCAGTGCTTCCTTGAGCAGAGGCCAGAGCTGGCTAGAAGCAAGTATCTGAGATTTATTTATCTTCCAAAATTGAAACTTTGTAGCCTTAAGCAGAGACCAAGGCTGGCAAGAGAGAGTGGGAAGCTTTGTCCAGCTCCATGGCCACTGACATCTTGGTTGGGCTAATTTACATACTCACTCCTGATTGGCTGGTGGGCATGGATTGTGCTTGTAGCAGAGTGACAGTTAATTTGCATCTTTCTATTTTATTAGTGTAGATTTGAATACTAAGTAGGAACATAGATCCTAGACACACAACTAATGTCAACTTGTCTTTTCCTTTGAATAAAAAACATAGGAACTTATATAAAAAGGAGGGCTTTTTTTTTGTCAATTCTATGAGAAATATATACATTTCATATATTTTAATAAAATTTTCAATTGACTATATTATTTTATCAGTTGGTTATTTTTACATTTTAAGGAACAGAAAATTGTGTTACCCTTTACCACTGTTTAATATTAATTTCTAAATTTCAAGTTATTGTATTAAGGCTAGATTAGCATTTGTCTAATTAAATTGATGTGCTTGAAAGATTTTATTAACAGAAAAATATTATAAAAAAATCTATACATTCAATGTATACCTACTAAAGAAAGTGTTATTTTTCCTCTAATAACTTCCTTCAAATATAATCATATTTTTACTTAATGTGTAAAAAATTAACAAAAATATCTTTAGCAATTGTACTAGTCAAAATTTATGTTTAACGGTGACAGAAACTATTCTAATCTGCCTAGGGAGAAAATCCATGTATTAAAGGATATTAGGCAAAATGGAAAACCTTTGGAAGAACAGGGAATCAGATTTGTAGAATTCATAACCAGAAGCTGTGTACAAATCATCCTACATAGCCTTCTTTAGGTCATATTGAGCCCGTTTTACCATTGCTGGACATGTAGTGTCTCTCCCTTCACTGCCTTGGCTAGTTGATGTCTCTCTGATGTTCCTCCCTAAAATTATTCCATCGATGATACCTCCTTCGTTATGCCACTCATTTTCACACTGGAATTTCCAGTGAAGGTGTGATTGACTGGACACAGGTTTCATGCCTATGCCATAAGTACATGGTATTCTGGTAAAGCAAACGTATAGCTTCTTTTTTTCAGGTAAGATTTATAAGATAGGAAACATCATGAATACATAAAGAATATTCAAATGAAAAACATCTACTAATAATGAAAAAATAAGACTGCATCCTTATGAAAGTAACCTATATCCCAACTGGCTCAGTAGTTGAATGTCAATCCATTGACCAAGAGGGTTAGGGCACATGCTGGAGTTTGGGGCTCAATCCCGATAAGGTAGCCTGCAGGACACAGCCAATCAATGTTTCTCTCTCATTGATGTTTCCATTTCTCTCTCCCTCTTCCTTCCTCTCTCACTAAAAAATTATTAAAAACATAATTTAAAAAAGAAAGTAGCCTATAGTATTTTATTCTATGTAATATTCATGAATTAACAGACTAGACAATTAGCATATTCTTTATTTTTCTGGAGATATTACTTGAGTTTATAAAGTCAATGAAAAGACAATACCTCATGGCAAAGCAGCCTTTGCAGCCATTCAAAAATTGGTAGAAAGATAGTGACTTATTTCCACCGTGTATTTTAATCAGTACAAACATGTTTATATGAATTTTTTGCTATTTCTTTGTCACTATTTCAGGTTATTATAATGTGTATGCAAATGAAAATTGGAGTAAATTGTTCTGTACTCTAAACCTGGTTATGCCATTTACTAGATTTGCGACTTTGGATAAGTTACTCAACTCTGAGGCTCAGTTTTGTGATTTATAGGTTACAATAAGAAAACCAACTCTGCTATTATTTATACTTAAGACATTGAAGAGAAAATAATTTAGCACAAACCCTTGCTTATTAGACATCAAATGAATCATGACTAGCTGAAGAAGCAAGAAAACTTAAGGAGCAAAGAACTAGTAAGTTTGTTATTAAGCAGGGCACCAAAATAATTAGCAAGCTCAAAATATGTTTGACTGATTTCTTTCTGTAAGATACCAAAAGCCAATAAAAGCTACTCTCATCCTTCATCTGGAAAATTGCTCCTAGATAATACAATAAACTTCAGTTGAATACAGCCATGATTCTTTCAATTGATACTTGATGGTTTTATAGTCACAAT
This sequence comes from Lasiurus borealis, assembly GCA_004026805.1. Classification (NCBI taxonomy): domain Eukaryota; kingdom Metazoa; phylum Chordata; class Mammalia; order Chiroptera; family Vespertilionidae; genus Lasiurus; species Lasiurus borealis. Next base: position 69,857 of record PVJN01001664.1, read on the forward strand.
TCCCCTTTGTGTGTAAGGAGTAAAAAATTATATAATATGGCAGTGTACAGTGAAATCACTTCCTGGACTGTATATACAACTAATCTTCTCTGTAATGCAGAAGGCTAACTAGATTTCATCCTAGATATTAGATGAGGGCCACCCATACAAATTATTCTTATACATATGGAAAGGGCAAGAAAAACACAAAAGATAGGCCTTATGTCAATGGTAATTAACAACACATTATATAGAAAGTACATAAATTTTAGTTTAATAAAATATTTTTAAAGAATCCTTTCTTATCACTATATGTCATCCTTCTAACCTTTCCTATTATTTTTGTCTTTTTAACCATATACTTTAGCAATACCTTAAGTTTTCCAATATAACAACATAGCACATCACTCATATCTAGAGCTAATAAAGTGACACTTGATTACAATTTGTCAAAGCTACAATGATATGAAAGTAAGGGAATATTGGAGAAATCCAGAGGTAAAAAAAAAAATTAATGATAGTAGTCCATTTTTGTAGTTGTGGCTCTAAAATTCATTAAATACTTTAAGCCTCAGTTTCTTAATATATGAAGTAAATTGTTCAAGCAAGGTTACTTCTCATCTTTATATTAAATAAATTTATTCTTTCATATGTTCATTAATTCAGTAACTTCTAGTTAGATCTTAAATTATAACGGAGCAAAACAAAGCATTAAACAGGCAAACAAATGCAGAAAAACATGAATGTAATTGTGGTAAGTTTTATGAGGAGAATAAATGAGGTGGTGTGACATTCACTAATGAGAAGGGAATTGTAGAGATTGAATTACATTAGATATAATTTTGGATGATATTTCAGAGAAGGTAATATCTCAAGTGAAAATTGAAGAAAGCAATGTAGTTAGCAATCTTTACTAGGAAGAAAAAAAGTCTTTCAAGAATCTAGAGCTTAAGGGCAAATGTGCTGAGGTAGGAAAGAACCCCCCATTTGAACAGGGTAGAAAAGATCTTAAATAAGATTAAGAGTAGCCGAAACCGGTTTGGCTCAGTGATAGAGCGTAGGCTTGCGGACTGAAAGGTCCCAGGTTCGATTCCGGTCGGGGGTATGTACCTTGCTTGCGAGCACATCTCCACTGTGGGGCGTGCAGGAGGCGGCTGATCGATGTCTCTCTCTCATCAATGTTTCTGACTCTCTATCTCTCTCCCTTCCTCTCTGTAAAAAATCAATCAAATATATTTAAAAAAAGAAAGAAAGATTAAGAGTATATTGATAAAGAAAGAAGAAGTTTTACAAGGGTAAGAAAACCTTATATTTGAGATTTTTTTCCAGGTGTAAGGATGAACACATAATAAAAGTGTAATATGAAAATCAAATGAATGACCGAACAGCAGAACGACCATCAAGACGACCTTCCAGACAACCACCCTATGGCAGACACTGGTGCCAGGTCCACCAATGGTGGATTGGGGGCCCGACAATTGCCCCATGATCATGATCGTCCCACAGAAGGAGGCTCAGGTCACCGTCTGCAGGGCAACCAATTGGAGGCAGGGAGCTCCACAGAACCGGGGAACCAAGAGTGTATGAGATTGGACACAGGCAGCACCAAGATGGGTGTGGGCAGGAGGCAGGGCCATGAGGTAGCCAGAGCTGTGAAGACTTACCCTTGCACTAATTTTATGCAGTAGTCCTCTAGTATTTTATAATCATTATATCAGGCTGTGGTGTGCAAATGATAAAGGACTGTAGGGCAATATCAAATGGTGTAAAATATGCATAAATGGAATACCAAAAGGGTAGGAGAAGGAGAATAAATAAGAAATATTTAGATAAATAATATCAGAGATCTTTGTAAAATTAATACCAGACACCAAACTACATATACAGGGAATTCAGAGAGCAAAAACAAGAACAGATGCATCTACACTTAGGCATATCATAGTTGAACTATAGCAAACCAAAGATACAATCTTGAAGGAATATATATAGGGCACCAAGAAAAAATCCTTATCTGTAGGGGGACAAGGAAAAGAACTTTGGCACACTTTTCACAGAAACATGCAAATAAACAGGTAGGGATGAAATAGTTATAAGGATGGGTGGGGGAGAACACTAATCTAGAATTCTATATCAAGGGATAGTATCCTTTAAAATTCTACAACCATTTACCAGGTGGCTGGTTTTGGGGAAAGGGAAATAATCAGAATTTTAGGGGATTTTTGGTATACTGCCTTTGAACTTACCCTAAGTCTAGGAGATCCAAAGTGCCACTGTGGTCTACCAGTGACAGTAATGCCTTATCAGGTGACCCAGGGACTGTTAGCTCAGATTCTTCTCACAGTTGGTCAGGTGGGTCCCTAGAGTTATTCTGTTGACCATTTCCCCAGTTCTGGAATGGAAATATGTGACAATAATTTATAATCTATTCCAGAGAAGTAAGGCTTATTTCCTATACTATTAAAAGAATAATCAATCAAAGGCAAGGCTCATAGTCAAGGAATAAAGCCTCACCCAATAAACCAGAGATCGTATCTCAAGCTCAATTTCTTAACAGAGTCTAGATTTTATACAATTGAAGGTTTGCTATAATGCTAGGTCTGGACACCAAAGCTTCCAAATACCAATACTGTTTGTTGACTTAAACAGAAATAGAATCTGCTTCTTCATTTAACTTTGATCATATGTGTGTTTTTTTTTATTCAAAGAAAGTATACTCATGTAATTTTAAACAATGACCCCTTTTTGTTGCTGTTGTTAATCCTCACTCAAAGACATTTCTTCCATAGATATTTCTTAGAGAGAGTGGAAGGTAAGGAGGGAAAGGGAGAGAGAGAGTAAAAATTGATGTGAGAGAGACACATCAATTGGTTTTCTCCCACATGTGTTCAAAACTGGGTTGGGAATCAAACCTGTAACCCAAGTATCTGTCCTTGACCTGGAATCAAACTCAATACCTCTCTAACCAGTGAGCGACACTGGTCAGTAAAAACCATGGCCCTTTAAAGATTCCTTTTTAAATGATACTTGGATTTAATATATTGTCATAAATAAAGAATCTCTAGGGTTAGTGAGGCTGAGTGCTGATGATCACTAGTGAACATAGATTCCCTGAGTGGCTAGCAAACCATGCTTGTCACATTGCTGCTGGAAAATTTTATGAGATCAAGTAATCCCAGTTACCCAACATAAAATAACAAAAGACGATTAAACATGTTTAGTAAGTATAAGTGAATATCTTAAAACGGGTTAAAACTGCCATAACATTACTAATTGACATTCAAGCTACATTTTTATCACTCACATTCTTATGTATCTAAGGCTTACATAGGCATTTATATGGCTTAGCAGGAAATACTTCTATACAAACTTAAGAAATCCTTGACAGCCAAAATGGAAGTCTTATAATGAATATTTTATAAAACTTTAACAGTTTCATCATTTTCTACAGTTCTAAAAATTAAAATGAACATTTCTACTTAGTCTAAGTCAGAAAATAGCTATTTAGTCAATGGTTGAATTTCTTAGTGTTATTAACAGAGAAGAATCTTTTCTTCTCTGAAATACATCATTAAGATTTAGTTGAAATGGAATATTCACTTCAGATTTAATTTGCTTCATGAGACAGATAAGGAGCCTCATTAGTTTTTCATTCATAATATCACTTTGAACTACGCCATTATCTTTCAAGGGTCAAAATACGGGAAACTGTCAAATGGGGAGGAGTATTTCTTATAGCATTCTGCAGACTAACCACTTCTTATACACTAGACACCATTTTCACTCTATGTATTTTAATACCTTTAATCCTTGCAAAACTTTATGAAATAATTACTCAAGTTCCCAAAGTGATTTTAGAACTTTATTTTTCTTAACATACTAAGGTCATATTCTGAAAATGTCACTAAATCTTATTTTTAAATATATATTTTTACATATCAAATAAAATTAATGGATAATAAAATACCAGTTTTAAAATATGGAAGTATAGACAGCTTTAGAATATCAATAAATAAGTTGCTTATTCATAGTGAAACATGCCTCAGTATATATTAATAAAGTAACTTTTAAATATTATAACAAGATTATAGAACTCTTTTTTTTTCTTTAAATCATTTTTAAAAAGCTACTTCCCTTGACAAGATTTCAAAGAACAATTGGAGGCAGTCTATATGTGATAGAGCAGTTTAGGGCACACAGTAAAGTTATGCTAAACCTCATCAAAGGGAATTTGCTTCTCTACAGTCAGAACATGAATAAATTAAAAACCTGGCAATCAAGTTCTCCTATGAATCTCCTAACATTGTTTGAAAGGCTCAATACTCTGTGAGTCAAAAGATCAGCAATCCCCAACAAGGTAGCGCAGTGACAAAACTCTAGCATTCAACCAAACCAACCATTCTGACATAACTGGAGTGATTTCTGCCATATCCCAACACTTAGGTTTCTCTTCATGGAACAAAATCCAGAAGGTAGAATAGGTGTAGAAATCTGCACACACAATTTCCATAGATTATGTCACATCACCCTGAGCTATAGCAATGTAGCTGTTCCCAAGAAATCCTTGAACAATATTATTTACAAAAAAATATGCCCCCTAAACACTTCACCTTCTGACACTGGACAAACTTTTCCAAAATTCTACCCTGTTGTCTTCCTAAAGAAAGGCAGCTAATTCATGTTTGCTCTCTGTCTCAGATGACCACTTACTGTATTTGAAAGAATTTTAATGTTTTTATTTTAATGCTAATATTTTGAGGTGTAACCAAAGCAAAGGGAAATGACACTTACACATTCAAACTTGTTTTGAAACCTTTTCTACTTCAGCTGTATGCTAAACAGAATTTTTTCTAATCTTTGTTATCTGTATCTTTCCTATAGAATCTTTATGACCTATACAAGTTTCTCAGCATTACTAATTTAATACATACTAAAACTTATACAATTAATTCTTCCAATCAGTAGATTTTGCTTATCATAAAAAAATATCCAAATGCTTCCAGCTTATATAGGCACACTCTCTGGCTTCCGTAAAAATCACAACTTTAAAGCAGCTCCATCTTGTTACATAATTCAGTGCAAGGTCTCTAGAGATACAGGTACAAAACACATTCACGGGACTCCTCTAGGCTCATATCCTTTCCTTATTTCCACTCAAATGAGAAACTGCTACATACTACAGTTGAGTTTCTACTTAGCAATGGCAACTTATTTCTAGAAATCTGAATCAGTGAAAGTACATTTTAAACAATACTAAGAAATATCTATCCTCCATAATCATTGTGATCTACTTATATAGTGGAAATCATTTAAAAATGTAATATATTCCATTTTGAAGTTGCTTATTTAATTGAACCCATCCATTCTGTTAGAATTCCTAAAATCTTGTTTGTGTGTTTTTTTAATCTTACTGTCTTTATAATTCCTCTAAATGAGCACTCTTTACTACTGCATATGCTGATGAAAGTAGAAATTATCCGGCGCTTTCTCATTTGACAACAAAGTTTTATAGACAATAGAGCTTTCTGCATTATTGTAAGTAATAGGCTTAACTGGGATATTAAATACACAATGTTTTTAAACATTTCCTCATTGGTACTGATGGTTCATTTTGACCTGAGTTTGATAACCACACTACATATTATGATATATACATATAGTGATGGTTCTTCCAATTATTTGCATTGTTAGAGAAGACTTTAGAAATTTATTGTTGTCTTTACCTCAGTTCTTGTAGACCAAATTTGTATCTACTATTTGCAGTGCTGGTATCAAAGTGTTCTAAGAGCCACAAAAAAACCCAGCAATGTCTTTGCAAATGACTCAGCTATAAATTCAGTTTATTTCATGGATATAAGATTACATATTCTATTGATTTATGTTGCTAGTCTGTGACTTTCAATCAATGTTTCCATGTCATCTAAGTTGTCCAATTTATTACCATGAAGTGTTTGGAAGTGAAGCATCCATAATTGTAGGAAACATAAAATGTTTTTGCTTTTAATTTTAATATAAGTATTCAAAGCTGTAATTTTATCTCCTTTCACCACTAATTTATATATCAAATGTTTGTGACATTGATTATTTTATTACCACATAATTTAAAATAACTTATTTTTTTTCTTTTTGTTGTTTAGAGATATATTGTTTTATTTCCAAATATATAGTGATTACCAGATATAACACTAATGTAATTTTAGGTTATGTGGTATCAAAGAACATACTTTTTAATTAAAAATTATTAAAACTTGTTTTACAATAATAATATAGTCTAGTAGAATATTCTAACACTTGAAAATAGTGTTTATTTTGCTAATATTTGGTAAAGTGTCCAATAAATTTCACTTATGTCAATTGATAATGTGGTTCAAACAAATCAAGAAGCAAATCTTTTAAAAAGCTCTTTAGGTGATTCTGTTGCATAGCCAATTTTGAACCAGAGAGAAGCAAAGACAAAGTGATTTATGTTAAAAGGGATTTCAGATTATCACTATAATACTTATTATATATGTAATGATAGTTATGGAAATATGAAGCCCTATGAGGAGATTAGTAAAAAAATATTATGTCAAATGCTTCAACTCCAGGCTCATTTAGCTAAGTAGGGATCTTGAACACACCACTTATTCTGATTAAATGTCATGTTCATCACACCCAGGGTTTCCTAGTTGTCTGTCCCATATTAAAGTATGAAACCTGCCTTTTATGAAAACTTCTTTCTCATAAATTTCTGATCTATTCATTTAGATGACTGGACTGCAAAATCAATAACAATATTTGGGAACTGGAAGTCCAAGAATAAGATGTGCTCCTTAATAAATTGTTTGTTCTATTTCAGATGACTTTAAATTCCCTTCAGGTCACCAAAATCTGACCACTTACAAAATGTGTAAATATGAGTTGATACCTTTCTTATGACACTACTGTGTGTTATCTTGAATAGTAAGGTAGATTAACTTGGGATTTTCAATTCTCTGCATTTTACTATTTACTTATCTATTGTTTGCTCTTACCTATTAATGAGTGGTAGCAGTCAGCATTTTATCAGACTGCTTATTCCACACCTTATTTACTATTTTTCTTGTGAGCAATTTACTTAACTCCCTATGCCTGATATTACTCATCTACAAGAATGAAAGTAATATATCACATTGCATTTTTTGAGTAAATTAGTAAATATGTTAAGTATCTTGAATGGTGCCTTATCTAGTTTAAGAACAATTCAGTATTTCCCTGTTATAATTGATGTGACATGTGGAAAACAATCTTATTAGACTATAGTCATATGATATATTAACAAAGAATGTTCCACATGTATACTTTTCAGTCAAGAAATTCACACTTTCTAATTTATTCACATAAATATGAATACCACATATCTTTGTATGTCTTTAGTTAAGATTCTCATAGGAATTTGCTTGCCAAACTCTCTTTAAATAATCTATTTTAGTTCCCAACATGCACATACTCTGAATGTTCATTTGAATGCATGTCTAATCAGGTTACAGTCTGGCTTTAAAAGACCACATTGACAATATATGGAATAGCCTGGCTTTCAATGATTTTCACAAGCTAACCCATTATTATTCTGTCTTATCTTCTATAACTATCTGAACATACCTCATTTTCTAAGCACTCTAGAATTTTTAGTTTTTCAAAAATTATGTGTACGTTCTAATATGTTAGCTATGTATTTCCATTTCTCAAAAGTTCTTTCCACCTTTTTGTGCCTGCTAAAATTAGAATTCTGAAAACTGCTAATATTCTGCTTGCTGTTATTTCCTCATTCAGAATCAATCATTCTCTCACCACTCTTTGGGCTTTAGGCTAAGATCATTCTCCCATGTACCAACAGCCTGTTGTTAATATTTCTAGTAGTATCCTATATAATAAAAGGATATAATATATGCAAATGAACCCTACCAACAGAATGACGTGGAATGACTGTTCGCTATGCTGTGCATTGATCACCAAGGGGCAGACACTCAATGCAGGGGCTGCCCCCTGGTGATCAGTGTACTCCCAGAGGGGGAGCACCACTCAGCTACAAGCCAGGCTGACGGCTGAGAGTGCAGAGGCAGTGGCAGGAGCCTCTCCTATCTCCTCGGCAGTGCTAAGGATGTTGGCCCGCTGATGGCTTAGCCCAGTCCCCAGAGAATTTAGATATACATAATTTATAAATCTTCCTATGTGGGAAAGCGGGCCTAAACCATCAATTGGACATCTCCCTGAGGGCTCTCAAGCTATCAGAGGAATGTCTGATTACAGGCTTAGGCTCAATTCCCAAGGGAGTGGACCTAAGTCTGCAGGTGATATCCCCTGAGGGGTCCCAGACTCCAAGAGGATTCAGGCTGGGCTGAGGGCCCCCCCTGTGTGCATGAATTTTTGTACACCGGGCCTCTAGTTTATTATATCACCAAAGTCAGATATATACAACACACTTTATAACATTTGAGAACCTGTGATTCTGATTACACAGAAAAAGTATCTCAGAGATAACTTGACTTAGATGCCACAGGGAGCTAATCATCAGATAAACGGCTCCAGTGCGTAGAACTGGTATAATCTAGATAAATGTTCTTTACATACTTGAAAAGAATATTCATTTAAAAATATATTTTTTATTGATTTCATAGAAGAAGGGAGAGAGAGATACAAACATCAATGATGAGAAAGAATCATTAATCAGCTGCCTTCTGCACATTTCCCACTGGAAATGGAACCTGCAACTCGTGCATGTGCCCTAACCAGGAATTGAACACTGACTTCCTGGTTCAGTTCATAGCTCAAAACTCAACCTCTGAGCCACAGTAGCTGGGTGAATGTTCATTTTTTAAATATGTGGTGAAATATTCATTTTTTTAGATCTTCTGCAGATATTTATGATAACTTAGATATACATAATTTTTAAAGCTTCTTATGTTGCACAGGGAATCTGAAGAAATAATAGCTACATTAGTCAGTCAACTTTGGGATTTGGGAGAGTAGATAATTAAAGTGACTAATATAAATCATCAGGACACACTGGAGGTAATTGATAATGTAGCTAATTACTGTCAGGGCTATTTCTAATCCCTTGATTTGGTGGGCAGAAGCAGTTATTGTGTAGAAATGTTTGGAACAGAGACTTGTCTATTATAAAAAGGAGTTGAGTTGATTTAAATAGAAAAGATCCTTATTAGCTCCTCAACCCAAATCGTGAAGGAAAATATTGAGTAGCTATCAAATATGAATATATGGATATGTATTAAATGAGGAAATAGAAACTGTATATTCTGAAATGGGCTTATCCTATCTAATAAAAAAGTAACATGCAAATTAACCATCACTCTGCCACACCCACAAGCCACATCCACCAGCCAATCAGGAGCAAGGATGCAAATTAACCACGGCCAAGATGGCTGCAGCCACAGAGCAAACAGGAGGAAAGCTTGGGTTTCCTCAGCAATGGAGGAAGCCAAACTTTCCACCCATCCTGTTGGGCCCAGTCCCCCACTCAAGGCTTCAAAGTTTCAATTATAGAAGATAAATAAATCCCAACAGTAATGGCTGTCACCATAGAGTGAGCAGGAGGCTTGGCTCAGCTCTAGGCTACAAAGTTTCAATTGTAGAGGATAAATAATTTCCAGCGCCTCCATTTGGATTCCAAGGGAACCTAGCTGGCCTAAAAATCACCATAGGCCTCTTGCCTAGGCTTCCCCATACCCCAAGAGAAGCCCCACCCTGATCCAGGACACCCTTCAGGGAAAATCAGCTGGTACCCATCCATGCATCAGGTCTCTATCCTATCTAATAAAAGAGTAATATGCAGATTGACCATCACTCCAACACATAAAATGGCTGCCCCCATGTGGTCAAAGATCCTACCCCCATGTGGACACAAGATGGTCGCCAAAAGATGGCCAGCAGAGGAGGGCAGTTGAAAGGGACCAGGGCTGCAAGAGAGAGCAGTTAGGGGTGACCAGGCCTGCAGGAGAGAGCAGTTAGGAGCAAACAGGTTGGCAGGGGAACAATTAGGCATCAATCAGGCTGAGAGGAGAGTGGTTAGGAGATGATCAGGCTGGCAGACAGAAGTGCTTAGGGGAAATCAGGAAGGCAGACAGGCAAGCAGTTGAGACTCAGCAGTCCTGGATTGTGAGAGGGATGTCCAACTGCCCATTTAGGCCCAATTCTAGTGGGTTTGGACCTAAATGGGCAGTTGGTCTTCCTTTGAGGGGTCCCAGATTGGAGAGAGTGCAGGCTGGGCTGAGGAACACCCCTCCCATGCACAAATTTTGTGTACTGGGCCTTTAGTGTAACCATAAAGACCAATGTTTATTTAAAATGGATCTAGATTTATCCAGAATTTTCAATCCAAAATAGAAAGAACTGCAAAAGTAAATAAATAAAGAATGGAAGTGAGGTGACTTCTGTACCTTAGAAGACTGTCAAGTATTTGAAAATTCAGTGAATTTCCAAGTCAAAGTAAAGTACTTCCATGGTTGAAAATGAGTGAATGAAAGGATAGCAAGGTCAAGACCTTGCTAGACACTTTGAAGATCAAAAGCTGAGTTCATTGAGGAGTTTACAAGTTGTATTGCCTTAGCAGTGAAATGCCTCAATAGCAGTCATGTGTTAAGTGCATCCTAGGTTTAAAGAAGCAATGACTTTAGCTAAGTAAAGGAAGACCAGAAATATATCTTATTAGATACTAACAAATACAAAGAATATTTATTTTTGTTTTCTTACCATTACCTATCTATGAAAGAAGAAGATTATGTATTTTGGTTGTTACCATTATTCTTCCTTAAAGCACTATATTTTTTAAAATTAATGCATTAATATAATACTAATGATTAAATAATACACTGAATTAAATAGTACTTAATAATATATTATGTATCTCTTAATATGATAAAAATCAATTTTAAAATAACCTTTTTATTTTTTAATTAAGGTTGATGAATAATATAATATTAGTTTCAGGGGTATAACCTAGTGATTAGACTTTTATATAATTTATGAAGTTATCACCCTGATAAAATTAGTGTTTAATAAATAATACATTAAATGGATCAATATGATAGAAAATGTATTTTAATTGGTTTCTTATAAGCAATGAAAAAGCAAGGATTTTAAGAAGTTGATAAATTTAGCCAATAGTATGAAAATTATTATTTTTTCTCAATCTTATTTTATAATGAATTCAAGGGCTTAGAATACACACACACACACACACACACACAGAGAGAGAGAGAGAGAGAGAGAGAGAGAGAGAGAGAGAGAGAATTAAGCATTTTCTTATGTGTGGTAAATGGACACATTTTAGAATTTTCAAGGATAAAAACATTTTCTTATAATGCAAAGAGTTTATATACACAGTGGAGAATGTGATTTTTTTAAATTTACAAATTCTGACTGTCTAAACATAACTAGCATTGTAGTACTCTTAAGGACATGACACCTCTTTCCCCATTGCTGATTTTAGGACAAAGTATATATTGCTTTCTGATGTATTTCCTGTCTTATCACTTATCAAGATAATTGGCCAAGAAGATTTATCTTATAAAAAGTACCCACCAAAAACTACAGATTTAATAAATGAATTTGTCAATGTAGCAGAATACAAAATTAACACCCAGAAAACAATGTCATTTTTATACACCAATAATGAATTATCAGAAAGAGACACTAAACAAACAATTCCATTTTACCATTGTAACAACAACAACAACAAAAATAAGATATTTTGAAATAATCTTAGCCAAGGAGGTAAAAGACATCCTCAGAAAACAATAGGACATTGAAAAAAGAGATAGAGGAAGAAATAAACAAGTGGAAGAATATACCATGTTCATGTATTGGTAGAATTCTCATCATTTAGATGTCTGTATTACCCAAAGCAATCTATAGATTAAATGCAATACCTATTAAAGTATCAATGGTATATTTCATAGACCTAGAACAAAATCTTTAAAAATGTATAGGGAACCAAAGAAAAACACCTTGAATAAGTGCAACAATCTTGAGAAAGAAGAACAAAGTTGGAGGTATCACAATACCAGATATTAAGTTGTATTACAAAAACCAAAATAATCAAAACAGCCTGATACTGGCACAAGAACAGGAATATAAATCAATGGAACAGCACAGAGACACCAGAAATTGACCCAAGCCATTATATCCAATTAATATTTGACAAATGAGGCCAGAATATACAATGGATTAAAGACGGTCTCTTCAATAAATGGTGTTGGGAAAATTGGTCAGGTACATGCAAAATAAAAAATGAAACTAGACCACTCACTTAAACATACACAAGAATTAACTCAAAATGGACAAAAGACTTAAATTTAAAACATGAAACCATAAAAATACTAGAAGAAATCATATGCAGCAAAATCTCAGACATTTCTTATAACAATATACTTACAGATACATCTCCAAGGGCAAATAAAACTAAGGAGAAAATAAATAAATGGGATAACATCAAAAATAAACTTCAGCACAGCAAAAGAAACCACCAACAAAATGAAAAGACAATTCACTACATTGGAGAACATATTTGCCAATGATTCATCTGGTAAAGGGTTAATATCCAAAATATATAGTAAACTCATACATCTTTCCAAAAGGAAGAAAAATAATCCAAATAATAATTGGCAAAGAACCTAAATAGACACTTCAAAGGGGACATACAGATGGCCAAGAGACATATAAAAAAATGCTCAGTCACTGATTAATCAGAGAGATACAAATTAAAACAACAATGAGGTATCATCTCACACCTGCCAGAATAGCTACCTTCAACAAATCAACAAATGACAAGTGCTGGAGAGGATGAAGAGGAAAGGAAACCCAAGTACACTGCTGGCGAGAATGCAGATTGATGCAGGTATTATGAAAAACAGTATTGCATTTTCTCAAAAAATTAATATGAAACTCCCATTTGACTCAGTGATCCCCATTCTAGGAATAAATCCTAAGAAACCTGAAACACCCCTATGTTCATAGCAGTGTAATTTACAATACCTAAGATCTGAAAACATTCCAAGTGCCCATTAGCAGATGAGTGGATAAAAAAAGCTGTGGTAGCCCTAGCCATTTTGGTTTAGTAGATAGATCATTGGCCTGCAGACTGAAGGGTCCCAGGTTCAGTTCCAGTCAAGGGCACATGCCCCAGTTGTGGGCTTGATCTCCAAGAGTGGATATGCAGTACACAGACAATCAATGATTCTCTCTCATCCTTGATCTTTCTCTCTCTCTCCTTCTACCTTCCTCTCTGAAATAAATAAAAATGTTTATTAAGAAAATCTGTGGGCTCTAACTGGTTTGGCTCAGTGGATAGAGCCAAACTGGTCTGCAGATTGAAGGGTCCCAGGTTCGATTCTGGTCAAGGGCATGTACCTTGGTTGTGGGCACATCCCCAGTGATTGATGTTTATCTCTCATAGATGTTTCTAATTCTCTATCCCTCTCCTTTCCTCTCTGTAAAAAGTCAATAAAATATATTTTTTAATAAAGCTGTGATGTATTTATACCATGGAATACTATGTAGCAATAAAAAGGAGGATCCCTTACCCTTTGAGACAATATGAAGGGATCTGGAGGATATGATGGTAAATGAAATAAAACAGTCAAAAGAACAAAAGAATCACCTGATCTCACTCATATGTGGAATCTAATGAACAAAATAAACTGATGAGCAGTAGAAACTATAGAAACATGGACAAACTGCAGAATCTGAGGGGACTTGATTGAGGGTGGGTAGGTGGGAAGAAACCAACCAAAGAACTTGTATGCATATATACATAACCTAAGGACACAGACAATAGGGTAATGGAGGCCTGGGCTGAGGGGCGGTGGCAGACCAGAAGAGGTCAATGGGGAAAGAAGGAGGATACTAGTATGTAATACTTTCAACAGTATTTTTAAGTTAATGAATCCACAGTAAAAACAAATTAAGAAGAGTGAAATTATTTAGAATAATAAATTATTATTTTTAGATAAAATTGGTTAATCTTTAATATAATGTTTTATCTAATATTTTATTCAAAACCTCACTGGCTTCAGCCATGGCAGTAGGGTCTAGTCCAGTGGTTCTCAACCTTCCAAATGCCACGTCCCTTAAATGCAGTTCCTCATGTTTTGGTGACCCCCAACCATAAAATTATTTTTGTTGCTACTTCATAACTGTAATTTTACTACTGTTATGAACTATAATGTAAATATCTGATATCAGGATGTATTTTCATTGTTACAAATTGAACATAATTAAAGCATAGTGATTAATCACAAGAACAATATGTAATTATTTCTTTTCAATTTTTTTATTGTTTATACAGTAACTGTAGCAACAAAAATAATTTTATGGATGGGGGTCACCACACTGGTCTAGTTTCTTTCCCTGGCAGGACTTCTGTCTGGCTTAGCTAGCCCCTACAATACTGTGAGCCAATTCCCTGCAACAGATCTCTAAACTTACACCCCTTAGTTGATTAAAGCTTTACTGATTTCACTGTTTTCATTCAGTGTGTGTGTACAAATATGTATTAACTATGGTTCTGTGCATGCACACACACGCACACACACACAGAGATATTAATAGTGAGCATATTATCCCCACCACATTTTTTTATATTGGAAGGAAATAGTGCCTAGCTATTAGCCAGGTCAAAGGGGATGGGAACTAGTCCATGTGTTGCAAGCATATCAAATAACGTTAGCAAATACCCATAGGTCAGAATGAGTAGGGTGCTCTATAGACACGTGGTATAGATACAGAGGAAGGAGTCCAAGATGCACAGTGGCAATATGTATGTGTATATGCATATATATCCATTTATTAAAATTCTCTCTAAAGTTTCATGATGGTAAAAGTTTAAGATTCATTGAATGTCTTCTCTTGCCCCATGTAAATGCCTTTATTACATTTTCTTATAGTGGACTCTTTTTCTATGCAGTCTTAAGATTCTTTGTGCTTCTCTGTTCTCTAATTCCAAGAGGGTCATTCATTCACTGTGAAAAAAAATAATTAGCACTTATGACACATACTTTTCTTTACCCTCGGGTAAATAAAGGTATAGTTACGGTATTGTAGAATTTATTCAGCAAGTGAAGACATAAATGAAGAAACAAAAAGTTGTATTATTCATAATCCTCTGATGTTCCTCACATTATCCTATATAATAAAGGCCTATATGCAAATGGACCAAATGGAGGAACAACTGAACAACTGGTCACTATGATATGCACTGACCACCTGGGGGCATGTACAAAACATGGTGGGCATTGGCTGCATCAGGATGGTGGATCAGGTGAGCGGGAGCACAAGACCAAGTCAGGGTGCCAGTCACTGTCATTGGGTTGAGCCTCTGGTGGTTACTGAAAATTCTTTGCTCCTTCATGCTGTGGTCCCACATGGTACTCGTACCCGCTGCCACCACCAAGCACCAGTCTCAATCACTCAGTGCCGTCAGTGAGTGTGAGCAGCAGCTGCTGATCCCTCACAGGCTCTCCACCTCTCTCTGCTCCCAAGGGGCAACCAGGACGCAGCAACCATTTACATCCACTGATGGTACCAGACCCACTTGCACCTACTGCTTGCGTCAGCCCCAATCACTCTGCACCATCAGCACATGGGAGCAGTGGGGCTGCTGGGAGAGAGGGGATTGGAGGCTGCAGCGGGAGAGGTTGGGTGAGGGTGCAGAAAATGGGCCAAGACCCACTCCTGTGTCCAACACAGCCTCGTGGCCCACAGTTTCTTTCAAGGTGCACAAATAAGTGCACTGGGCCCCTAGTCAGATTAATAGAATCACCAAAAATATTAAAAATATTGTTCTCAAATTGGATTCTAAACGTGGACAATACTATTGGTCACATGATCTTCAGCTTTGTTACCTCAATAGTCACTTTTCTTTCTGATTTTTATAAATGTACTACTCAATTGCTACACATAGATCTCTGCATGCCCTGGCTTGAAATAAGCATAACATTTTGCATATGGAAGGATTCCAGCAATGGGTTATAATAGTGGTCGGCAAACCGTGGCTCATGAGCCACATGCAGCTCTTTGGCCTCCTGAGTGTGACTCTTGCACAAAATACCATGGCCTAGGGAAGTCTATTTTTGAAGAAGTGGCATTAGAACAAGTTTAAGTTTAAAAAATTTGGCTTTCAAAAGAAATTATGATCCTTGTACTGTTGATATTTGGCTCTGTTGACGTTCTGCTACTGAACTGCTTTCTCAGCTTATTCAGGAGGTTGGAGTAGGGGCAGTATTTATTTAGTCTCTGCAATTTTTTTCTAGAAAATCTTCAGATATATCACAACCTTCCATCTACCCATTGGTATTTCTAGAAGTACAAGGATATATCTCTAAGGTCATTTTAGTTTCCTGATTTTATCACCAAGTATTAGTAGCAGTTGATTTTTCAAAGTGACCCCTCAGCATGTTTTAACATAGTGAACTCTTTAAGTTCATCCCTACTTTGAGCTATACTTTTACCTAATATGCCAGAGTTCTTGTTGCAGCATTAAGAAGGGTTCAGCAATCTGGAAAAAGATCGTGCGTAGATTAATTAAGACTCCAAAGACAAAAGATAATTTTGAAAGACATTGGGGTCAGAGGAGCATAGCTCATGGAGCTAAGTTATCCTTGTCTCAGAACGCCTTGCTTTTTATTAACACAATTTTTACTAAGACAAGGTGTTGAGAATACACTTCAAAGGATTTCATACAGAAGCATTGTGAGATTGGGGAATAGACTATGGCTGTTCAGATGTTTAGCCAATAGGAGGCAATAACATATAAAATAAGATGACAGCAAACAATTATCCTATTCAGATTGGGGGAAATGCCCTCAGCCATTTCCACAAGAGATAACATATGTGACCCCATGTTCCATCAACCTTTTGATGAAACTCTTGCAATTATAACATACTGGAACTGGCTTCAGGCTCTAATATAACCCAAATGTCTGGGCTATATTTATTACAAATTTTTTTCTGATCTAAAAGCAGATACTAGTCTTGATATTTATGTGCATATTTGATACATGCAATAATATTGTGATTTAAGGAAGATACAGAGTTCTACTAAATAAAGACAGAGTTCTACTGAAAACTATATGTGTTTTATGTATTATGTCAAATTGTTATACCAAAATGTCTTCACTGTAAGCCACCAAACAAACAAACAATCAAACATATTGTGGGTTATGATTATTTTGAAATTTAAATTTATTTTATTGAAATCACACTAAGAATTAACTGATTTCAGCAGAAAATTCTTTATTTCAATTGTAAAAGTCATTTATTTGCTGTATGAAAAAATGCATTTTCAAATGTATTAAATAATAGATTCCTTTAGCAGTTATATTTTCTAAGTAGGTGTCGAAGAGTTTATGTGATACTTTTATTTATGTTGTGTTTCTCTTTATAGTCTATGGTTAATTTTCTAGACTATTTTATTGCTTTGACTCCTGACTTCCTTGGAAGATAGATATAGATTAGATATAGATATAGGTGTAGATATAGATATAGTTCTAGATATAGATATTTAATATATGCATATAACTTTTCTTTCCTAATTTTGTATGATTGTGAATAAATAAAATTGGTATATGGATCACAATTGTTCAGGAGTATATTTGATAGAAAATTTACTATCCATCAGTTCATTTCAAAGCTATTATAAAGATTTAACCCAAGTAAATGTAAAGTGTGAGGTATAGCTCATTTTCCATCACTAGAGGCCCAGTGCATGAATTCGTGCCCAGGTGGGGTCCCTCAGGGTGGCCTGCAGATATCGGGCCCCTGCTCATCCCCAGGCTCTCAGCCCCGCAGCCCAATCTGAAACCATGACTTGACCTAGCACCATCACTTGCCAGCTCCTCCATCCCACCTATGGGATGATCAATCAGGGCCAGGACCCCTGCCTGGCTCCCTCAGCACCTGCAAGCGAGGCATTGAATATGTCCCCTGCTGCCATCACTGATTACCATCTGTGGGGCAATCAATTAGGGTCTGGGGAGCTGGGTGGCAGCCTTGCCTCCTGTTGCTGCCACTGGTTGCTGTCTGCAGGGAGATCGGCAGGGCAATTGGGTCCCCACTTGCACCCACCTTGACCTGGTACCAACTGATCACCTGCTTCACCATCCCACTGCAGTGCTGCTCTCGTCAAGGCCCATTGGAGCTGGCAGCACCTTCACTGCTGCCTGCTGCCAGTGCCACATCATCCATGCCCACCATGTTCCATGCCACCACCTGGTGGTCAGCACATGTCATAGCAAGTGGTCAAACTCCCAGTTGAACTTCTGGTCGAATGACTGCCTGAAGGGACAATTTGCATATTAAGCTTTTATTATATAGGATTCTCCTGTGCATATATAGGAAACAGTGAGTAGAAAGTTTCCTAACAGGAGAAGAAAATATTAGGATAGCAAATATCTAGATCTATTGGAAAAAATTCCTTCAAATTTGTAAAAAAAAAAAAAGTTAACTTCCATGGTTTTAACAACAGGAATAATGGGATCAGCTAGGAAAACAAATATTTCATGAGTGGATGATTTCCCTAAAGCACAATAATGAAACAGAAATTTCAGGTACAATCAAATGTGTTGAAAGCAGAAGGTTTATGTTAGTATTTTAGCAAATAATACTCCCATAAAAGCTGATTAAATGCAAATGAATAAAATAAGAAAAAAAATAGTATCCATGGAAGAGAGTCAACATCATAATATAAAAGATGTAACAAATATAAAAAATACAAGGAGACAAATACCTGACAGCATATTTGCTAACTTCAGAATTAGAATAGACAATAATTGTATAAAATCATGGATAATGTTCTAATTAGAAAATAAACTCCAGGCAATAAGATTGTTTCATTTTCAAAGAAAATTTCACAAATAATATTTTCCTCATTCTATCTCTTTTTTAGTTAAAACAAATGACTAACATAATAAAGTTTTTTTCTTAGATATATATAGGTAGAAGTTTATGTGTCTATGCATATGGAGAAAAAAAACAAACACACCCTGTTAATTATACTTTTAAGCTCCATCTCAAATCTGCCAGTTTATTTTTTTTCTTTTCATTCTGTATTCACTAATTGTTAGTCCACAAATATCATTTACTTGTATGTTTCTCCTGGTTTATTCTCTTGAACTTTTCTAATCCATTTTGTACATATTGTATAGGAATTATCTTTTAAAAACACAAAATAAATCATATTATTCCCATATTTACAACCTTTTCATAATTTTCTGTTTTTTCTAAAGATAAAAAAATACATCTTATTTTGGCTGACAAGACTCTACATGAGATTCCCCCGATGTACTTTTTTAACCTACTCTCCAGCGAATTTATATTCTTCAGTTTTCACAACATGCCATAGGCTCCTCCTTGCCTTAGGACTTTTATCCATACTCTCCCTTTTATTCAATCTGTTCTTACTCTTTATCTTACCACTATTTAGATGTAGTCCCCTCTTTCTCTCTGATTACATTATGACTGTTTCTCCACATTGTTTCATATTTTATAGTATTCACTTATTGTATTTGAAATTTATGAAATGCTTGCATAGTTGGACAACAGGCAATATGCAAAGAAAGTTGGAAAAAATCTGTATCTATCTACCTATTTACTGATCTACCTACCTATTTCAGGAATCTATGTAGAGAGATAGAGAGATTTGACATTAATCAGAATTAACTGGACAACCTGTCCTGGTCACAGATATCCAGGTTCCACCTGTAGAAATTCTGATGCAAGGCTGGGATTATACATGGATACTGTATTTTAACAAGCTCTATGTTATAATGATGATGATGATTTGTTATCTTTTCCTTCTTCCTTTTCCCCTTTTCAATATCTTGTTCTTATTCTCCTTCTTGCTCTTTTTTGTTATCATTCTTTTTGTCTTTTCTTTTTTCCTCTCTCTTTTTCTTCATATATAATTCCCATTCCCTAAAATTCATTTTTTATACTGTGCAATTCAGTGGGTTTAGTGTGTTTACAAACTTTTGCAACATCATCATTACCTACTTCCAGAGCATCTTTATCACTTCAAAAAGAAACACTGTGTCCATGAGCAGACATTCTCCATTTCTTCCTCCTCCACCTCTGAATCTAAATCCTCTAACCTATTTTCTCTCTTTCTGTGGCTTTGACTATTCTGACATCTCATATAAATAAAAGCACATAATATTGTTTTTGTATCTGTATTCTTCCCCTTAGCTTGATGTTTTTAAAATTCATTTATATTGTAGGATGTACCAGTACTTACTTTCTTTATAAATAAACTAGAGGCCTGGTGCACAAAATTCATGCATGGGAGCAGGGGGGGGGGTGGTAATCTCCCTCAGCCCAGCCTGCACCCTCTCTAATCTGGGATATCCCTCTCACAATCCAGGACTGCTTGCTCCCAACTGCTCACCTGTCTGCCTTCCTGATCATTCCTAACAGCTTTTGCCTGCCAGCCTGATCACCTCCTAACCACTCCCTATAGGTCTGGTTGCCCCCAACTTACCTTCTTTGCTGGTGTGGTCACCCCTAACTTCCCTCCCCTGCAGGCTTGATCACCCCTAAATGCCCTACATTACAGGCCTGGTCTCTCCCAACTGCCCTCCCCTGCTGGCCTGATTGCCCACAATTGTTCTCCCTTGCAGGCCTGGTCTCTACCAACTGCCCTTCCCTGCTAGCCATCTTGTGTGGTGGCCATCTTGTGCCAACATGGGGGCAGCCATCTTGTGTATTGGACTGACAGCCAATTTGCATATTATTCTTTTATTATATAGGATAGAGGCCTGGTACATGGATAGAGGCTGGTTGGTTGCTCTGAAGGGTGTCCCGGATCAGGGTGGAGTTTCCCTTACAGCATGGGGCAGCCTGGGCAAGGAGCCTGGGGTGGTTTGCAGGCTGGCCATACCCCCCAATGACCCAAATGGAGGCCCTTATCTCTGGTATCTATTTATCTTCTATGATTGAAACTTTGTAGCCTTGAGCAGAGTCCAGGCCAGGCCAGGGCAATGGGAAGCTTGGCTTTCTTCATTTCAAGGGAAACCCAAGCCTCTTGCTCACTCCATGGCTGCAGCCATCTTTGTTGGGTTAAATTTTATACTTGCTCCTGATTGGCTAGTGGGCATGGCTTGGGGGCATAGCAGAGGAATGGTCAATTCACATGTTTCTCTTTTATTAGGGTAGATAATAGTGTCTTGTTTGAATACTATGCATTGTGTTTATCCATTCACCAATTGATGGATGTTTGGGTTGTTTTCACTTTCTGGCTGTCATGTAAAATGCTGTTAATTTTATTCTATTTTGATTGGAATATACTTTTCTAATGTTAATACTGTTATATATAAGGACTTATTTTATATCCTAATGTACTGAAAATGCTTTATGTACATACAAGAATAACGTATTCTATTATTATTGGGAGGAAGGTTCTATAGTTGTCCATTAGCTCTAGTTGATTTACAGAGCTGTAATAATTACACATATACCTTCATAAATAGATTTTAAAAATGGAAAAGGAATTTCATTGTGCTTAAGTCATATAATTATCATATGAATTACTACAGTCCTTAATAACTGGTCCTAATTGAATTCAACAAATATGGTTATTAAAATAAATAGTCAATAGTAAGTATAATTATTTAAATATAATATTAGTATAATATTAAATATAATGTTTAAGTATGATTTAAAGATAATATTAGATTTCAACAACAACAAAAACATAAGCAAAAATAGTATTAAGGTTACAATTAGAATCTTGTTTACTTACGTGAAGGTAGTCGTCCATGTCACTTACCTCTTGTTACTTGCATGAAATAAAAAATTCAGGATTTTTTTTTTAATTTTTCAGTTAATTCATTTAGTCTACTTCCAAGGCTTATGTCCTTCCTTTTTTGTTTGTTTTTGTTTTTAATTCTTACCCAAGGGGATGTTTTCATTGGTTTTTGAAAGGAAAAGAGAGAGATAACTATCAATATGAGAGAGAAACATCATTTGTTTACTACCCATATGCGCCCCTGGGTATGTACCCTGACTGGGATTCAAACCCACTACCTTTGATGGATAAGATGATGATCCACTCAACTGAGCCACAGCCCCCACTGATGTTTTTTTGTTTATTTTTTTAAGGAAAGCAGTTAGTCTTTGACTATTAAATATGATGCAAACTCTAAGATCTTCATAGATACTCTTTTCAATTGTTGTTATTAATCCTCACCTGATAATATTTTTTCCATTGATTTTTTTTAGAGAGAATGGAAGTCAGGGGGACAGAGAGAAAGACAACAACATCCATAGCAATGAGAGACACATGGATGGCTTGCCTCCTGCAGGTGCCCTAATCAGGCTGGGTATTAAGCCTACAACCTAGGTAAGCAACCTTGACCAGAATTGAATCCTTGACACTCTAACCACAGAGCAAAAATGGTTATGGCATAGATACCCTTGATCAGGACACAAAATTTTTCTTTTATGTCTAGGTTTTTGAGATAGTATTTTTTATTATGAATGAATAGTGTAGTTTATCAAATGCTTTTTCTATGATCATTATATTATTTCATTTTAATTTGTTTATATGAAGAATTTTAATGGTTCATTTTCAAATATTTGGCAATCATATACCACCCCACTTTTCATAGGATCATGTCTTTACTTCATTTTTCTTCAATGGATGTTTGTTTAATTATTACTTATTTTTAAAAATTTTTACTTATTCACTTTGTAAAGTTGCCCTTGCCGATATGCTTCGTCTGATACAAGGTAATCTGCTGAAAATTCTAGTCTTCTAACCTGCAGTTTTTCCAGTTGCAGAAAGCTCCTCCCCTCACCCCCCACTCCCAAATCAACTATTCCATTGGTGTATTCAGCATGGTACACTTCTCTAATCACCTAAATAGCCACAGATTTATTTCCAGTTTACTTCTAGTTCTTATTGCCAGAATTATTGCATTAACAAAAAAATCTCATTTCTATCTTTCTGCCCCTTTAAATAATTTAGAATTTCCAGGAAAAGCTACTCTTTTTAAAAGTTAAATCTATTGGGGTGACATTGTTTAATATGAATATGTGGGTTTCAAATGTGCAATTCTATGATATCTCATCTCTATATTTCATTGTACTCATTTCTACTAGTGTCATTTAATACTTTCTGCAGATTATTGGAATCCCGGTGAATCTCAGAGTTGTGGATGTGCTATGGTCAGCCTCCTTTCTAGCAGGACCTGGCAGAATGCTGAAATCCCTCTTTTTAAATCATAAAGCAGTTTTAGGTGCTGCCACACAGTAAAACTGGATATGCAGAGCTATTCTTAACTTTCCTAATTTTTGGATGTGAATAACCTATTTTGGATACTTTCTCTCCTTTGGATTTATTTAAGGTGTAAGAATGTCTTACTAGTGTGTGTGTGTGTGTGTGCGTGTGTGTGTGTGTGTGTGTGTGTGTGTGTGTGTGTGTGTTTTAGTAACTTTTCTAATTGCCTCTCAATTTTATTCTTTTGAGACTACTTCCCCCCCACAGTTTCTAAATTTTCTAATAATATTTGCAATATTTCAAGGTGCCCTTCACCACTTTTTCTATGCCCCCTATGCTGTAGGTACTATAATCTTTATTTTTTTATACTATATTTTCAACATTGCACTACAAATATCCTTTATTAGAAATGCTGTTCACAAGTATGTGTTATATTTTCTATGCTAATAATATTCTAAGGAAATTAAACTTTCATTTAGGTTTAGTTTATTTCTTAAAAATATCTTTGCTGTTTGTAATTTTTCCATTCATGTTTTTCAGAGAAGAGACAGGGCAAACACTTTGGGCTACAGGCCCCACTTTGAGAGCCACAAAGAAGAGGCAAATGGATCTTATGGCAAAGTTAGTGGCTCATTTTAGTACATCTCAGACTAGGAAAAAAAAACTACTTACTATTTTACTAATGTTTTAACATGAACACTTTGCTCCTTTAATAAATATTCAAGAATGGACACCAAATCTTATTTTCTTTATTTGACACTGGGTATTTCTGTTAGTTTTCAATTCCAGCCTGGGAAGCCTCTACTTCACTGTTCAGTTTTACTTGCTGTTTTGAATTTTTGCTCTTCAGAATTTTGTGTTTTCTCAGAGGCCAGCCCTATCTTGTGGAATTGACATTAGTAGACCCCTGGATCAGCCCTCAGGCTATTAAATTATCATGCCTTGAGCATCTTATCACTTAGATCTAAAAGTAGTTATATTAAACAGTTATAGTTTTCTTTTTATTGCAGTGCATACTGATGTTCCTCGACTTATCGTGGGATTTTGTCCCGATACACCCACTGTGAATTGAAAATAAGCCAAAATGCATTTAATACACCTAGCCTACCAAACTGCATAGCTTAAATGTGCATTTCCATTATCCTACAGTTGGGCAACTATCATGAGTTTCATCTCTTCCTCTTTTTCTTACCAGAAGGAGCAGACACAGATGGGTTTTGTGTAGACATAATGTAATGTGAAAATACAAAACACAATATCCAAAAATCGCTTGCTAAATAGTACCCTGTAAAATATGGGTCATTTACTAGTGTGGTCATGAGGCTGACTGGGAGCTGTATCTCATGCCACTGCCCAGCATCGGATGAGAGTATTGAACTACTTATTGTTACCCAGGGAAAAGATCAAAATTTAAAATACGGTTTCCACTGAACATGTATCGCTTATGCACTACTGTAAAGCTAAACAATCATAAGTCCAGAACGATTTGTATTAGAAAAGAATATAGGATTAACTGTGACCACCTTCTTTTTCAATTATAATTTATTTTATTTTATATTCAAACAAAAAAGAAGTCAATAAATCAGTTTCTCCTCCTCACTGTGCCAGCTTTTAGTTCCCTAATGTTGTTGATAAAAATATTTTGGATATTCTTTTTTAATAGCAGTCATTAGATTCTCCCTACCTTGTACAGAACAAAACAGTTTTAACAGGAGCTTGGTGACAGGCTTCAATAACTTATCAAATTTCAGAATAAAGATTTGTTCTCAGTTCTCAGCTTTAGATATATTATAAATTAAGTAAACATTACCATAATGCTTGCTATAAAATATTCCAAATGTTCTTACGCAATTTGCTTTTTTTCAAAAAATGAAAGTAGGTTTGTGTGTGTGTGTGTGTGTGTGTGTGTGTGCGCGCGCAAGCGCACGCTGGGATGTTTTTGTTTGTTTGTTTGTTTGTTTTTAATTGGACAAATCCCTGGGAGCTATAAATTGTCTTTTAGATAGCCTCCGACAATGAAGGCAAACCTTAGACAGAATTATGCTAAGGGCACAAATACTTATGAACAACCAGCAGTAAGAAGCAGATAAACAAATTCTTTCTACAGCTCAGGGTAAGGCTTATTCTGCCCGCAGGCACTACAGCTAGCAAGCTGCAGAAAGGTTAACTATGAGGCACACACGAAACTTTTCTATCAGCAGAACCAGCCATAGTTCTTGGCTGGTAGACAAGAGATTTTCCCCTTAAAACAAAGGACCAACAGAATAATGACCACCAAAGCTTAAATGAAATTATTAACCGGTTCTAGATGTTATGCAGTGTTTCTAACTACCTACTTGCTTGAGTAGTACTCAATGCATCATTGTTAACTGTAATGGAGGTGAACAAATATATATACATATATTTATATGTATTCTTAACATGTTCATACTTATTAAAAATGCTCTCTGATAAATGTCAATGACTATGATTGAAATGTAAATTAATTTGCTTTATAGTATTTTTCCTGATTAAAGTATTTCAAATGTCAATCTCTCCTAGTTGGTAAATTAAGTATAATTTACATATACATATATGCCATACTATTTATAATAAACTTTAGGGTGTTCCAAAAAAGTGCATACACACTTTAACAGCTAATACTCAATTTTGAAAATGAAGTATATTTTAATAAACACTTTCTTTATAATTTTTGAAAGTATGTATAGACATTATTTGGTACACTTATATTTTAAAAGTAAAATACCGTAGAGTCAGGTAAAAAACAAAAACAAAATGGTTGGTACAGAAGTTCATTCATTCACTTATTCAAAAACATATTGGGAACTATTTTAAGTATCGGGGATTCAGATAAATAAAACAATGAAATCCTTGATTGCTAAAGAGAGATGTAATACAATAGAATTAAAGAATAAGGAGGAAATTATGCCTTTTTTATTTTTACAAAAGAAATCCAATAAATCTTAGTGAAAAGGGAACATTTCAACTGTAATAGAATATAAATGACAAAGTTAAATGGGCTAATTTTTTTCAGATTTCAGATTTATAAATGAATAGCTTTCTTGATTCTTTGTTTAACAAGGAAAATTCTTTGGGGCAATCACTTTGGTAATCCATGATCCCTCAGTTGATGCTCATTAATATATATTTTTAATTTATCCTTAAATGTATATCTGTGACTTATCTTTAACTTTTATTCAGGAATTACAGCTGAATAAAAGTTAAAGATAACTGTATAGAAGTTTTTCTAAATGCTGTCTTGACCCAGTTTTGAGACCCTGACTAGAGGCTGACTTCCACTTTGAGAGTTACTGATTAAGTTTACATCCCAACCACTTCCCTTATTTGGCCCCAGGTCTCTCAGGACCAGGTACCAGAAGATAGAAGATAGCCTCCATGGGCTGAAGCCTGAAATCGTTCAAATCAGCCAACCTAGAGAGAACCCAGCGAACCTCGCCAGTCACCATCTGTGGGGCTATTGGTGGGGCAATTGGCCCCCGGCTTGCACTGACCCTGGTCTGGCCCTGCTCGATCACCTGCTCCACCATCCCACCACAGTCCTGCTCTCAGTCTCCCTCTCATCGAGGCCCATCAGGGCCTGCAGCGCCTCTACCGGCCTCTACTGTTGCCCGTTACCATGTTCTATGTCACCCCCTGGGGATCAGTATACATCATCATAGTTGATCTCCTGGGTAAATGACCACCGGAGGGGACAATTTGCATATCGGGCTTTTATTATATAGAATGAATTTCTTAATGATGATTTTATTGATTATAAGTAAAGATCAAAAGAATTACCAATGAGCAATATCTAAATCAAAAGGGTGAAAATCAGCAGAGATAAAAAATATCTTTATGTAATTTTTATATCCTTGAATTATTTAAGTACAGATGGGGATTGTATGCTTTATATTTTAAAAGGAATACATTTCTTAATAGAATATATTTACTTAGAAAACAATAACAACGAAAAGAAATGCATTTCTTACTGTATTTCAAGTTGAATTGCTGTCAAACAATAGTGAATGTTTGCTTTAATATTTCAGGGCTAACATTTAGAAAGGTTATGCTACAAAAGGGAAAGTAAAACTATGATTCATGTATAAAAGTTATTGAAAATCAGATTTTGTCTGGATTTATTGGATTTTTTAAACATTCATAAAGAATTGCAAGTATTTAATGTAAATAATGCAGAAGTTGGATGGACATCAGTCAGAAGAGATATAAGTCAATTTTTATTTGGTAGAGAATTCAACTAGTTTATTTTAAGGTTCCTTTCATCTTTCAGTTTATATGAATGCACCAAGGTATAAGTTGAATTCTTGTGATTAATTTATATAATCACTAGGAGAAGCACACTGAATTTCTATATTGATAATTTCCAAAGGAATTCCCCAGAATAAATCAGGCTTGATCCTGTGGACTTGCATATATACATTTAAATTATACTACAGCTAATAATAATTTAAATATATTTCTTAGGCATATAAATTTAGTAAATATATTTATATTAAAATTAATGCAAAACTGGCTAATAACATATTGAGAAATTCTGTTAGTGTTATAATTAAAAATGAATTAGAATTTCTACATTTAAGTATTAAATAGAGTTGTATTTGCAAATATAATTTGCCAAAATTCAATAGTGACAATGAAAACTTGACCAATATGAAAGTTTGATATTAAGAAGACATTGAATATCAAAATACCCTGTGGTAAAAATTCCTAATTAAAATAAAGTGGTGGTGTTAAGGGCTTAATATCTGATGTGTCAGGTAGAAAATAAAACAGCTTGAACAGAAAGTCTTTTATAATCTCAGAAGGAAAGAGTGGATAGGTGGATGGAGGGAAAGAGATCAACCAAAGAATTTGTATGTGTATATGCAAAACCCATGTATACAAAAAATAGGATGGTGAAGGCTTGGGCTAGGGCGGGGGCAGGGGAGGTGAGTGTAGATGGGGGAGACCCAGAGAGGGGAGATAAGAGCTGGCTAGAAGGGGTCAATGGGGAAAAAAGGAGACATATGTAATACTTCAACAATAAAGATTTTAAAAAAATAGATGTAGATCTACCACTTGCTCTGGCCTTTTTCTCCCTTTTATTAAGGCTTTGGGACACACCCCTAGCTTTTAGGCAGGAAATAACAAAAACCGAAATTAACATGAAACGGACAGGTAGAGGCTGCTTCAGCTAACAATGTTTCAACTAAACAGTGAGTGATTAGCTCTGACCTTTCAGAGCAATTAAGGTTGACCAGCCTTCTGGTCTTCTGTTTATAGTGAGACAATGTTTGGTTTCTGGCATGTCCCCCATTTTCTTTCCTCTAAAAAATCTTGCATCTGCAGACCAGAAATAAACATTACGAACAAAAAATAAGTTAAGCAACAATGGATATGCTAAGAGGTAAATGAATAAGTCTGTAGTAAGTTTCTTTCTGGGCCAATAGTCCCTTGAGTACCAGTTTAAATGTCCAACAGTTTTTTGAGTGTACATGGTAGCAATGATATTTCAGTTCTGGATGTGGACAAATGGTGGCAATGCAGGTCTGACCCTCTCTGATTTGTCCTGGGACACTTGCATTGATGCACAGCTGCTGACTGCTAGGATGGCAAGGTGTCATCAGCATCTTCCATCTCTGGACTGTTTCTCCTCTTTTCTTCATAGCTGGAACATTCTCTGTTGTAAGAATTCACATGGTTTTGGAGCTGTTTTTCTGAAAATATACAAACATATTCTTGACCAAAACTTGGGATCCTTTTTATTTTTTGCCAAAATGATTTCCCTTTGTCTTATTTTAATACTATGTATGTTTTTCATGGGTGTCTTGCTGTTTAGAAAGAAAAAAGTAGCAAAAAATATAGATGTAATTTGCTTACAGGATACTTTTCCTTACATAATATTATTGTACTATCCCCCCTTTTTTGATATAATTATTAGGAGGCTTTTGGAAAATTTTCATAATGCAAATATGACTGCTTTATGTTTATTGCATGTTAAGTAATTTTGCCATGCAATGAACTACCAATAGAAATTTTAGTTAATACTTTAGGAACAACTTTTTTCCAGTACAATTAAATTTTCTTGAATATTCTCCTATTTCAATTAGCCAATTACATTAATTTGAGAACTTAGAGAATCTTACGTTTTTTAACTGATAACACTTATTTTTCTTAAAATATTTTAAATTGGGGTAAAAAGTTGAAAGCATAAATTATGAAGATATTCTAGATATTAAATCTAAAGAATGTTTCATATTCTATGAATTGTTATATCTATTATTTATATTATTTACTAAAATCTTTCTAAATGATGTATTTGCAAAACTGCCTACTCAGCTTTTATTAACTCCAGGGTAAGACATAAATAATATAAATGTATCTAATTTTAATTTATCTACTATTCCTTTTTTTCTTTTCCTTGAATTTATATGTATAACACTGTGTAACACAATTAATTATATAGGCTTCAGGTATATAACACATCTACAACACATCTTCTGTATAATGTATTGTGTGTTAACCACCCCAAGTCAAATCTCTGTCCATCCCTATTTAAAAACTGGAAGAAGATTAAAGGAAAGAGAATTAACAGCATTCCATAATTTTCCCATGTGTCTATTTCCAGTCACTTCTCCCAAGATAATTGCTATTCTGTTTTCTAATATCAGATATTTATCTTGTTTGTATTTAAACTTTGGAAAAGTAATAGGTTGTGTATTGTTTTTTATATCTGGCTTCTTTTAATTGACATATTTTTTTAGATTTTTCATATTCTTACTTGTAGTGATAGTTCTCTCATTGTTGACTGACACTACATTACAGATTATTTGCTTTACATGACTACACTATAAATTATTTTAGTTTTTGGCTATTAAAATAATATTGATATACACATACTTGTGCATTTATCTTAGGAAACATATGTTTGCTTTTTTGGAAGGAATACACTTAGAAGTGGAATTACTATGCTAATGACTATTAATAGATTTACCTTCAGTAGATACAGCAAGAAAGATATTCACAGTGGCTTTTACCAATTTTAACTATCCACCAGCATTAGCTACAAATTCTATGTGTCACACATCCTTGCTACATTTGATATTAGTCCTATCCTAAAGTGTAAATATATTCCATATGTTTTCTTTTAAAATTTGTTTTATTTAACTCTCTTTAAAAATTTTTTGCCACAATTTGAGTACATTAGCTTTATTTTTTGTGTATACAATTTTAGCAAAAACACAAAAGTTAGTCCTAACGAGATAGAATTCATGGTGCTCTAGAATTTATTAAATAGATAAATAGGTGATAGATAGGTAGATAGATTAGATACATAGTAAGCAAAAAATTCTACTTGTAATTATCTTTATAATTTCTGCATAACAATATTGTTAAGGATTATATTTTACTAGAGGCCTAGTGCACAGTGGGATCCCTTGGCATGCCTGGGGTGGGCAGAGAATGTGGGAGGTTGGCCAGACACAGGAGGTTGGCTGTGGGAGTGCATTGACCACCAGGGGGCAGTTGAGCGTCTGTGCCCTGGTGGTCAGTGCATGTCATCGCGATCATTTGATCGCTTAGGCTTTTATATATACAGATAGCATACCAGTCTTTTTCTGACTTTAGGATTTTGATTTTTCTTATGCTTTGCAGAGAATTCAGAATACTTTCAAGATCCTTACATTTATTATGTGTTCTCTATTATGATGATAATAGAGGCCCAGCGCACAAAATGTATGCATTGGAGTGGAGGTGGGGTCCCTCAGCCCAGCCTGCTCTCTCTCACAGCCTGGGAGCCCTCAGGGATGTCCAACTGATGGCTTAGACAGCTGTCAGACATCCTTAGCGCTGCCTTGAAGGCAGGCGAGGCTCCCACCACCACCGCTGCACTTGCCAGATGTGAGTCCACTTTCTGGCTGAGCGGTGCTCCCCCTGTGGGAATGCACTGACCAACAGCTCCTCTGTTGATAATCTTCCCCTGGTGGTCAGTGTGCATCATAGAGACCAGTCATTTCATCATTTGGCTGATTTGTGTATTAGCCTTCTATTATATAGGATTATTCATTCCATATTTATTTGGTAAGGGAATGTTTACTTTTAAAAATATCATTATATTAACATTAAAAGTAAACTGAAACTATTTTAATTAGCAAGTGGTAAATCCTCATAATAAAATTAAAAAAGAATCATTTAATTTTGTAACTATTGAGGCAACATTTACCAATTTTAAATATTAATTATCTCAGAATGATTTTCAATAAGTGCTTATGTGTTCAATTCAATTATCTGTATTTTCAATCATTAACATAGATTTTAAAAGCTAATGCTTGATACTTTAGTAGGAAAAATATTTCAGAACATAAAACTCATACATCAAAACTTTTTTTTCCATGAACTTGAAAGAATAAAACCACCAGAAATGCTCCTAAATATTGAGATTGAATTCCCTTGGAAATAGTTGCAACCAATTTTCATTTGATACATTCAGCTACTCAATGAGATTAGATGTTAGGATTTATAGTATAATTTGTAGAAATTATAGCTTACTTGCAAGGGTGAAGACATGGAAGAAGTATGCTATATATTGCCCATACTTCAGCTTTTAAGTGGATACATAAACTAGTAGTGATCTGATCAGAAGGAATGCAAGGCAACATTTCAATTTGAAAGGAAGCAGTAATGATTTGAAATATTGTTCTTGTACTTCACTTGGATTCTTCTATAGCTTTAGAAGTGAAAATCTAAAGAGGAAATAAATTACTTTAAGGGCAGTGAATTTCTCCATTGGAAACTGAAACCCATTTCTATTATATGACTGCAGGAACACCATTTACATCTTGTTCATGAGAGTCCGAGTATTATAGAATTAGAGACCTTTGACATTATTGAAGAAATAGTTACTAATAAATAAAGAGAGGTAAAAAAAATAGTTAAGTACATATATGTGTAGCGATGAAAAGGACAAACATTAAAATGTTGAGTATAAAATTTAATTCAAACATCTCTTTCTATAGTCTACATTACTAAAATTAGATCCAAAGTATTGTTTATGTTTTATATTACATATGATTGACATTCACTCAATATAAACTCCATGTTAGAAGATAGGTCAAATATAATATTCCTACTCATATTAATATAGAATTATTCTCTATCATCTACATTCCTTTCTCCTTTTAAAAAATATATATATTTTTATTGATTTCAGAGAGGAAGGGAGAAATAGAGGGAGATAGAAAAGAAACATCAATGATGAAAGAATCATTGATCAACTGCTTCTTGCATAGCCTTCACTGGGGATTGAGCCTGAAAGCTAGGCATGTGCCCTGACTGGGTATCAAACTATGACCTTTTGATTCATAGGTTGATGTTTGACCACTGAGCCATGCTGGCAGGGCTAAAGTCCTTTCTCTTCAGTGATGACATTAGGTTTATATTATAAATCTAATTTCCAAAATAATTTAATTACTTTCCCTAACAATTAAGGTCACAATTGTTAAACTAAGATTACAAAAATATATTGTTTACTGAAAGCTCCAACTAAAGGTCCATGGGAAAATTAAAGCAAGAATCTTTAGTAAGCTAACTATTAATATTTTAGTATAATGAGAAAGCTGTGATATTTGCAGAATTTCTTATTACATTTTATAACATTTAATTAATACTATTCACTAAATTAATAAGGAGGCTTGTTTAATACAGAAAATGAAATAAATATATACCCACTTTTCAGCCAAAAATATACTTCAACTTCATGCCAGCATTATAACTATTATAATTTAATCATCATCACTATCAACAACAATGTTTAATTACATGGTATTAACTGTTTCAATCTCTTTTAAGCACTTGAACTGTATTATCTATTAATTATAATCATTGCAACAAGATTTTGAGATCAGTACTGTTATTTTTCCTATCTGTTGGAAGAATAAATAAAACTTAAATTAAGTCATTTACTAAAAATTCCACAAAAGTGATAATCTGTGTTGTAAAAAGAATATTAGATAAGAAATCAAGATCCTGGGTATTTTACCTGACTATGTTAAAAATCAGAATAGCAGATAAGATTATCTGGGTATTCTGTGTTAAATGAATAGAGAAATACCGAGTTCTTATTTTCCAAACATTATTTTGCAATAGACACTTTATGTAATAATTCAACTCTGCATTGTTAGTATTTTGTCTTTCAAACAGACCAACAAACTGAGGTTTAGATAGATTCCCAAAATATATTTAAATTAGTAGCATACAAAGAAATTAAACATAAGTCTATTTCAGAGCTAAATATTAAGCTCACTTCATTATCTTAATTTTCATCCTATAATTTTACATCATAAAATGACTAAAGGTCCAGTGCATGAAATCCATGCACTTGGGGAGGGGGGGGCTTCCCTCAGTCCAGCCTGCAACTCCTCGCAGTCCAGGAGCCCTTGGGGGCTATTGGACTGCTGCAGAGGTGGGAGAGGCTCCCTCCACTAAGCCATGAGCCTGGCTTCTGGCTAAGTGGTGCTGCCCCTCTGGCAGCTCACTGACCACCAGGAGACAGCTCCTGCATTGAGCATGTGCTCTCTGGTGGTCAGTGTGCATCATTGCAATCAGTCATTCCCCTGTTTGGTCGATTTGCATATTAGCCTTTTATTATATAGGATTATATGGTATACTTATATTTAAATTGTTGTGCAGAATGACTTGCTCTAAGTAAACATGTCCAATACAATAGGTGTTTTATTGCCTACTTGTTTTCTCATCAATGGTTAATGCCTTCCCCTAGAAAATGCTCTGCTTTCCAGCTTCTCAAAAGCATGCTGCTGCTGATTTTACAAATTAATGACCAGTACTAAGCTTCTTTCTTAATTCTTTAAAGGGTATTGTTTCCATAGGATCAGTCATTAGAGTGGTTAAATTTGCCAAGGAATCAGAGACATGGTCTTCATTTTATATTTGTAAAAATTTTTGAAATGTGTATGAGTTGCTATTTATGTTAATATTTGTATTAAGAATAAAATCACTCTTTTATTTAAAAACATCAAATGCTTGGCTCACTTATCAGACAGTGATGTCATCTTCAAATTATATGAATATATTTTGATGGGCAGACTATTAATATTGAAATATAAGACCAACTTGAGAAAATGAGAAACATTCAGTCATGTGTCACTCTTCTAAAAATATTTTTTAATTTATTTTCAAGAGGAAAGTAGAGGGAGAGAAAGATTGAACCATCAATGTAGAGATAATCATTGATTGGCTCTGCTACATGACTACTAGTAAATGGGGATCAAGCCCATAACCCTGGCATGTGTCCTGACCAGGAATCAAACCTTGACCTCCTCAATCATAGTTTGACACTCAACCACTGAGCCATGTCAGCTGGGCAAGATTATATTTTGTAATAAATAGCACTTTCTTGGAATAGTTAGCTAGTATTTAAAAAGTAGTGTTAGATATGAAAATAATACTGGAGGCCAAAAGATCTAAGCTTGATTTCTGTATTCTCAAAAAATATGGGAAAGTATTATAGAGTTGCTGACTATAACATATAAAGATTCATGCTTGCTCTACTATTTAAAGGTTGTTAATATCAGTTTGAATTCCATATGTAAAACTGTGTTGTGAACTAAATGAGTACATGAGTGCTCTTAATTTACCTTTCGGTATGTTCTACTGATTTAGTTATAATGGTTCTTAACTTGAATATCTCACATATTTAAAAACAATTTTGGTCTTTTTAAAATTTAAATGAGGCCTCTGTTTACCTGACCTAGATCATTACTCATTATCTCTCTTATACACTGCTCTTAAGTAATATAAAATTTACTTACCATTCTCCTCAAACATGTATTTAGACTTAGATAATATATTGTAATATGTAATGATTGTCCCTCTACCAAAGTACACTGCTTTTAATAATTCAGGTGCACTATAAAAGTGACTTTAGAAAGCATTCATCATCCAAATATGCCTCTCAATTATTTCATTAGTGTGTGTTCCATAGTCAACTGGAATTTAGAGGAATGTGAGAATAAACAAATCAGTGTCAATCAATAAGGCAAACATCATATAATTAAAAATTATATTAGCTAAATGAAGTTAATGGCTCCAAATACTATGGTAGAGACATTTCATAAAGGATAAGGAGCATGAGAAAAGGATTTATTAAACAAATCCAAAGAACAACAACCTGTCAGAGACAGACACCTGAGATTATAAACTGACCAAACTGTCACTGTACCTTTTCTCACAACCCTGAAAGAACTAGCAAAATATTACATTTTCTCCAAGTAATAAACCTTTAATAACAAATGATCCAAGACAACTGATGATGGTGGGACTGCTATTTTTGGTGTTTTCTGACTGATTCCGCACCCCATAGTGCATTGTCTCCATGGACCATTTCACTTGGGACATTCAGGTGGCCAGAACTAATTCATGGAAACATCACATTTATATTTTCTGCCTCAAAGATTCAGAAAATCTTTCAGGAGTCTGTACATAAACAAAATGGAATAGAAAAAAATGGAAGTACTAGTAATTGTTATCTGTCTTAGAAATTACAGAAAAGATATCTTAATTGAGCCTCATACCATTTAGAAAAGAAATGATCATGTAATCAACCATCTGCTAATTACCCTTGCTTTCTTTATCTTTTAAACCAAATTATATATGTTGACCCCAAAATATAAGTGCTGCAGAGAATAATTGAAGAACTAAATTAGAAATTTTAAAATTAAGCTCATTAATATAATAATAAAATAATATAAGCATGAATGATAGTGCTCCTTATTTGTATCTATCTGTTATTTTCAAATATATATACACTTAAGAGACAAATAAAACTCATTTCATGGAGATTGTGGCAAACTAAGTAGTATAAACAAATGATAGTTCCTCATACTAAATTTCCATTTATATATATTTTTTCTAATTCTATGTAACCAACCATAAACAAGTTTCTCTGCATTTTACACTAAAATTATCCAGTCAGATTCCAAAATCTATAGCTGATATGATAATATTTGTAAGGAACTATTTCCAGGTATGTTATGCTTCACCCAACACCATTGAGAATCAAGTCAGAAAAATTAGAAAAGAAAATGAAATGTTCATATATTAAAACATTTAGTTTCATTCCACTGTGTAATATGCAATGCTGAATGAAATGTGAAGATTAGAAGTGTAAAAACTGTAGTCTGGTAGAAGAGAGAAACCTAGAAACTTAGATTTTGAGATTAGTAAAATATTTATATAGATATTTAACAGCACCTTAACAGGAGTTAGGGAGCTTCTAAGAGAAACATTGGTTGAAAGGGAGCACCATAATGGCTTATATGGTGAAGACAAACACCATTGTATGTGTGTGTATGTGAGGGGGAAGGTTTGGGAGTATTGAGTAATACCAAAGGAAAATATAACTTTTATGTCTTTTGAGAGTGGGTGCATGCACAATTCAGTGCAATTGAGAGTCATCAGATGACTAGTTTTTTAAACTAGAAGCTAACAGCGTGTCCTCTATATCTCTAATATAGGGCTTCAAAACAGGGTTTATTCTATAAATGTGGAAATTGGGGCTCTATGAGTTGTTTCTTAAGGGGTAATTACTAGTATATTATAGCAATCATATATTACAGAAATATAGAATATGATCATCTTTATAAACAGAGATGGACTCAGAGGTCCTACATGAATTATCTTAATCGAAAACCCTGTATACTGTTTAAAATTTTACTAAAATATTTAAAAAATATATAAAGTACTATTAATAAACTACCACCTAAGAAAATTAAAAAATATATATATATATATTTCAAATACTGAGAACTATAATGTTAGGAGGCTTGTAAGTTGTTTTGAACGCCTCATTGTCAGTATGCTTCTGAAATCTTTCCAATGTGACAGAATATTACAATTTACATTCTATTATATGTAAATACATACATATATATTTACCAAATGTATTAATATGTTGACAATTCAAAAATGCCATATACATAAAAATTAATATATACTTTCATATATATAAACTTATATACAGGTATGAATGAGCTTTTTTCCATGTGGAACTTGAAAATTATAAAGACTATACATGAAAAAATTCAGATGATTGATTTGCATCTTCTTGTTTTCACTTTATTTTTTCTGTCAGTAAGGGAATAAAGTAGAGGTTTAGAAATGGATATGTAACAAAAACACATTTCTCTGTGTAAGAACTGAATACTATGTGATTTGTTCTTTCAAGTGTAAGGGTTAATTGTTACCTTAAGTAGTAAATGTTTTCACAGCTCACATTGCCATTTAAAGTTGTAGAAACGCAAGGAAACTCCATTTGTCACCCTGAACTAAAGGAACAAGGGGACATTGTGAACTAAAAGATTACTAGTATATGTTGCTGGCAATGAAAGGTGCTAAATTTAATTTGAAATAAAGCTCAGAGGAAATATTCAAGATTAAATGTCCACATTCTTAAAATCTTGTTTAATTTATCTGCACAGAAGCAATATTTTTTATTGTGCAGTGTCACCGCTGCATTGCTTTTGTATACATTGTTAGCACACAGTGATCGATTATAGCTCATACAGTGACTTTCAGTTACCTTCAATTGATAAGATTTCTCAAAAATGAGAATCTCCTTCCTTAAGTTAGAAAACATCTATATTTTCCTTTGGGTATGTAGATTTGTAAATAGAAAAATAGCTATAATACATTCTCAGAAAGTATAAAGAAAGAATTATGTTTGAATAAAAATTATTTCCATTAACTCAAAAACCTTATTAGTGCATAGTTCAAAGCCAGATAGCCACATTATGAGACTTGTAGGCTGTGTTGAATATCTCTTTGTCAGTGTGCTTTTCTGAAATCTTTCAAATGTGACAAATACTACAATTTACATTCTATTCTACAATTGAAACTATTTTCATTAGGGCAACTGTCAGTAAATGTCAAGGAAGACCATTGCTCATTCGATTACCAAAAGTTGCAATATTTTTATTTGTGTACCTAATTCTGCTATTTTGAGTAATATTGGCAATGACATTTTCAATAATTTTTCTTCCTCTTTAAAAAAATTTACTATGACAACCAAGGACAGATCATATTTTAACATTTAAAAAAATGTTTGTCCTCCTGATACAAGAACAAATTTTCTGCAAA
This sequence comes from Lasiurus borealis, assembly GCA_004026805.1. Classification (NCBI taxonomy): domain Eukaryota; kingdom Metazoa; phylum Chordata; class Mammalia; order Chiroptera; family Vespertilionidae; genus Lasiurus; species Lasiurus borealis. The sequence goes on from PVJN01001664.1 coordinate 108,228, forward strand.
TTTTGAGGCAGAATTGTGCTTTGTTTGTAGAAGTAGGAAGTGTGGTCAATAACAACAGGCTGAATTGTGTGTTAGAGGGGAGAAACCCACTCCATGTATTATCTTTACAATAATTCCTATATTATACCTCTAGTTTCTGAGCTAAGGCCTCAAAACACTGTTGTTATTAGATAAGGGTAGTTGCTATTCTTTTTTGTTTGTTATGTATTTTTCTGTCTCACCCTATCTCTAGCTAATGCCCTCCTCAATTAGAAGTAACATTTTTAGAAAGTGTACATGGCTTCTTGTCCTTTCTCTATGCATTTTCCCTTCCAAAATCTAAACATGAAATTAGTTTTACTCATCGTTTCCTAACACTAGGCTGTTTTATCTTTCCAACCTGTATTATTTTATCTCTTCACCTGCAAAATAGAGTTAATAATCTATAATAATAAAAGGGTAATATGCTAATTAGAATGGATGTCTTCTGGATATTATTTCAGATGTCCTTCTTCATGAAACTAAGGTGGGAGGGAAGCCAGCCCAGGTCCTGGGTGCCTGCCAGCAGCAGGAGGAGGGAAACCTGGGTCCTGGGTGCCAGAGGGAAGCTGGTGCTGGCAGCTGGGAGAAGTCAGGCCTACCTTTGGCACAAATTTTCATGCATTGGGCCTCTAGTAGTGATTATATTGACAAGTTAGTATTTTCATGTGCTTGCATGAGGAGCAACTCAATCCTATATAATAAAAGCCCAGAGACCAAATGGTGGAATGGCCAAAAGGACCAGAACAACTGATCAACCAGTTGCTATGATGTACACTGACCACAAGGTGGTAGATGCTCAACTCAAGAGCTGCTTCCTGGTGGTCAGTATGTTTCCACAATGGGAGCTCTGCTCAGAGGGTGGCTCCACCGCTGCTTGGCTGACCCAGATGAGCAGTTTCTCCTGCTGCAGCCACTCAACTGACCAGGATGAGTGGTGCTCCCATAGTGGACCAATGCCCACCGGCCATGCCCTGCATCAGTGGACAAATCCCATGCACCAGGTCTTTAGTTTTCACATATTAATTAATTTATTCTACATAGCAACCTTATCAGAGATAGAGAGGATCAAACTGAGATGGGAAGTTTGGTAACTTACACAAGTTTATACAACCAGAAAATGGCAAAGCTAGATAATTTGTTTCAAAATCTTCCTTTCTCTTAACCAAAATTACACACACCTTATAGGATTTTTGCAAGTATTGAATGAATAAATACATAAACTTTGCTTGAATAGCTCCTGGCACACCATGGGACCTTAAAGAAAATAAACAATGCCTGCTTGTTATTTTTAAGTTTTCTTGAAGCAGATTTTATAAGATATATTTTGAAATTCTTGCCATCCATTTTTTTTCTCATTGTTTAATGTTTGTGGGATTTTTGTTCATTTTTGCGGGTTGTTTTTTTTTTTTTTCTTCTGGTGCTTCATTTTTTGTGGGAGCCCTTTTCCACATCCCACATGGTTCAAGGGTTCCCGGTTCAGGGTTCGGGTTCTGAAGGAAGCTGCACGCAAATAAAATGAGACTAGAAAACATTAATTTGGTGATATAGGGGGGGCAGGCAGGAGCCTTCCTTTAGTGGAAAGGACTACCCCTTGCTCTGGCTTTTTTCTCCCTTTTATTAAAGCTTTGGGACACACCCCTAGCCTTTAGGCAGGAAATAACAAAACAGAAATTAACATAAAACAAACAGGTAGAGGCTGCTTCAGCTAACAATGTTTCATCTAAACAGTGAGTAATTGGCTCTGACCTTTCAAAGCAATTAAGGTTGACCAGCCTTCTGGTTTCCTATTTACATCCATTTAGTTTAAACAATAACAATATTTGGTTTCCTATAATTTTTATAATCTGTGCTTATATCTTTCATTGAAATTTTATTTTTAAATGATTTTTTTTATATTTTTATATTATAATTATATTAGTTTCAGGTGTACAACATACTGATCAGACTTTTATATAACTTATGAAGGGATCTGTCATGCTGATAAGTCAGGTACCTATCTGACACCATTCATAGTTAGTACAATGTTATTAACTATAGTCCCTATGCTGTACAGTGGCACCTCGAGATACAAGTTTAATTTATTCCATAACCTTGAAGCGTGGGAAACTATGAGATGCTCGAGTCACCGTAAACTGGTGGGTCGTGTGCAGTCGGCCGTTCCAGGTGATTACTCGTATCTCAACTGTTGCTCCTATTTCAAAGCAAAAATCGCCCGCTCAACAGCTTGTATCTCAAAAATCTCATATGTTAGAGCACTCGTATCTCGAGGTACTGCTGTACTTTATATCCACATGACAATTCTATAACTACCAATTTGTATTTTTTAATCTCTTCACAATTTTTGCCCATACCCTCTGATCTGGCAATCTTCAAAATGTGTCCTGTATCTAGTAATGTGTTTCTGTTTTGTTTGTTTGTTTTGTCTTTGTATTCCACATTTAAGAGAAATTATCTGAAAGTGTCTTTCTCTGATTTATTTTACTAGCATAATACCCTCTAGTCCATCCATGTTGTTGCAGATAATAAAGTTTCATTCTTTTACATGGCTGAGTAATATTCTGTTGTATATATGCACCACTTCTTCTTATCCATTCATTGTTTGATGGACACTTAAATTACTTCCATATCTTGGCTATTGCAAAAAATGCTGCAATGAAAATATAGGTGCATGTGTCTTTTCAACTTAGTGTTTTGGGTTTCTTCAGATAAATACCTACAGTGAAAATTGCTGAGTTCTTCTTCATCTCTTGTAATAGCTTTTGTTTTAAAGTCTATTTTGTCTGGTATAAGTATTGCTACCACAGCTTTTTGCTTTTCTTTCATGAAATATCTTTTTTTTTCCATCCTTTTTTTCCAGTTTGTGTGTGTGTTTTGATCTAAAGTGAGTTTCTTATGACAGCATATGTAAAAGTCTTGCTGTGTTATCCATCCAGTCATGATACATCTTTTAATTGAAACATTTGTATTTAAAGTAATTGTTGATGATATATATATTAATTAGATAAAGAGATTCCCAGGTAAGAAAAAACTAAATAAGTTAATTACCTCTAAAGAGTATTATAAGAATTATTAGAGGGTCATATATATATATGTAGCCATTTTATTATTCATATTTTTATCTATTTTTTCTTCTTTTTTTAAAAAAGAAGACCCTCTAATAATTCTTATAAAACCCATTTAGAGGTAATTAACATTTAGTTTTGTGTTTTTTTTTTTACCTGAGAAGCTCTTTATCTGATCTTGGATTCCAAATGATAGTTTTGCTGGATAGATAGGCTTGGTTGTAAGTCCTTACTTTCATCACTTAAATATTTTGTGTCAATCCCGTCTGCCCTGCAAAGTTTATGTTTAGAAATCATCTGACAGTCTAATGCGAGCGTCCTTGTAAGTGACTAACTGCTTTTTTCTTACTGCTTTTTATGATTTTCTCTTTGTCTTTAACCTTTAGTATATTAATTATGTTTGGGAGCTCTCTGCACTTCCTGAACTTCTATGTCTATCTCCTTTACCAGATTGTGGAAGTTTTCTATCATTTTTAAAAAATTCTGCTTAGTTCCTAATTTATTTTTTTAATATATTTTTATTGATTTTTTTTTAGAGAGAGGAAGGGAGAGGGATGGAGATTTAGAAACATTGATGAGAGAGAAACATCTATCATCTGTCTCCTTACTGGGGATTTACCCACAACCAAAATACATACCCTTGACCAGAATCAAACCTGCAACCCTTCAGTCAAAGGCTGATGCTCTATCCACTGAGCCAAACCAGTAGGGCTATATCATTATTTTTTTGGAAATAGGTTTTCAATTTCTTGCTCTTTCTCTTCTTTGCCCACCAAATATTGGCACAGTTGAAGTTGTACTTGAGGTTTCTTATGCTATCTTCATTTTTTGGATTTTTTTTCTGCTCTAAATGAGTGTTTTCTGCTTTCTTCTTTTCTGAGTTGTTGATTTGATCTTTGGCTTCATCTACTACTCTACTGTTGATTTCCTGTAATGTACTCTTTATTTCTGAATGATTCTTTTTTATGTTTTTCTATCTCCATTTGTGTGTGTGTGTGTGTGTGTGTGTGTGTGTGTGTGTGTGTGTGTGAGAGAGAGAGAGAGAGAGAGAGAGAGAGAGAGAGAGAGAGAGAGAGTTTTTTAAAATCTTTGGGGATGTTCTAACTGACAGCATTGAGCATCTTTATAACCAGTGTTTTGAATTCTGCATCTAGTAGATTTCTTGAATCCATTTTTCTTTGCTTAATTTTCTAGAGTCCTGTTTTCTTTCATTTGAGACAATTTTCTTTGTCTTCTCATTTTATCTGCCTCCTGTGTTTGTTTCTATGAATTAGGTAGAGCTGTCTTATCTTATGGTCTTGGTAGAATAGCCTAATGTAATAGGTGTCCTGAAGAGCCCAATGGTAAAGCTGCACTGGTTGCTAGATCTAGACACTCTAGGTATAACTTCATGTGAGTTATATGCATCCTCCTGTTGCAGTTGAGCCTTAATTGCTGTTGGTATGTCATTGGGAGATATTCATCCCCAACCAATCCACTGTGGCCAATATCAGAGTAGCTGCTGTTCAGGGAAGATCCTATGGGGCTCTGGTGACCAATAAGTCAGTTCCTTGAGTTTATTGTTTTTTTTTTTTTTGAGGTGGCTGTGTCATACTTTGGGGTAGTTTGATGCTGGCTAGGGGACTTCCTAGGAGGTACAAGCCAAGATTAGTTCTGCTCTGGGCCATCTAGCATGAGCTATAGAGTGATCTGAAGATGGCTGCTATTTGTATTGGGCTTAGAGCTACCCAGAAAAGGCCAAGCTATGAACTGAGACCAGCTACCACTAATGCCAGGCATGGGAACACTTAGCAAGAGGTATGGAACATGCAAGGCCATATGTTGCTTGTTTGGTGTTTGTGAACCTTTGAAAGATTTTATAAAAATACACAGCATGAGCCAAGATATCATGTTTTATGAGAAACTCACTAGAAAATTCTGGGTGGATCCACAAGTTGGGTGAGCAAGGGTCTCAGAAAATAACCAGGGTGGGGTCAACAGTTTTAGCCAGGTTGATGGAGACTCACATATGGGGCAACCTGCTTGCTCTATGGCCGGAAGGCACAGCAAAGGAACAGCTCCTCTATCTGGGAAAAAGTTCTCTCTTCAGTGCTCATCCCCAAACAGATAATTCAGTTGTTCTTTGTATGTCCCTGGCACTCCTTTTGAACTGCTGCCCTACTGCTGGAGCTCAGATCCCAAGAGTCCAAGTTAGTCTGTGTGTGGACTCTTGAAGAGAAATGCCTTGGACCCCAGCAGCTCTTTGTCTCACTCAACCAAAATCTTTGCTAATTTTTACAGCCAGATGTAATGAGGGCTTCTCTTCCAAACACTGGAACCCTGGGGTGGAGGACCTGGTGTGAAGCCGGGACTCCTCACTTTTCAGGGGTCCTCCACAGCCAAATCCCTCCCAATTTTTAACTATCTCACACAAATGTGGGACAAGGCCATTCTGATTCTCTGCCTTTCCTACAAGTCTTACTGTGACTTCTTCTTTATATCTTTAGATATAAGACTTCTGTTCAGGAAGATTTCAGGCAGTTCTCAATGATGGCTGTTTTGAAGTTTAGTTGCAATTTTGATGCCGTTGTGGGAGGATTCGAGTTCTGTGTTTACCTATGCCACCCTCTTGATCGGAACTTCTTATTGAGTTTTTATCCTTCACTACCTTGGAGCTTAAATATGTGGACAATTTATCATTCTGGGTTAAATCAATTTGCCAATCATATGGCTATAAATTTTTTTCAGTAGCAATATGAAAATAGTTTGAATTCCAACTCATCTCGTTTTACTACTTTAGAGAAGTATTTTTAAAATGATATTAGTTTTTCTTATAGCTATAGGGATTTTGATACTAATTTTATAAGGTTATTTTTATCTAAATAAGAAAAAATAATAAAACAAATATAGTAATGATCTGATAAATGACTCTAACAGACAATGCATTGCATTGCAAGGAAATCAGAAAAGTTTTAGATTTAGTGTTGATTTTCCTGTAGTATATCATATATATTTTCTGAGAATTATGACTATTTATATCTATTGTCTTTTGTTATAAAATTGTGTTATATACATAAGTGAGTGGTAGGGTTAATTAATGCTGTAAGCATTTTATTTTCTCTGTTCTTGTAGTAGTATAAAGGAAGTTAAGGCATACATTTTAGAACCTAAAAGTTACTTTTAAAAAGAGCTCATTGAAGATTTTCAGTGGGTGCATAGGGATCATGATAGTGAGAGGTAAATGTAAATCTAGGAAAATTATGCCAGAATATGGAGCCTTTTGAAATGATGTGTTTAGGAATTGAACTTTTATTTTTCTAGTTATATCTAAGATTTTATATATGTGTACTCTACATATTATGCTAGAACAGAAATCTCATTATGGTTGAAACAAGAAAGCTTTTCATATTTTAAAAATAGTTATGTTTTCAAGCATTTTGTAGTTCTATTTATCATTTAGATTCATTTTAAAGGCATAAACTTTGCATTAGTAATAAAGAGTACATTTTATTCCTTTGGCATTTTAATACATTAAAGTAAGAAATATTTTTAGTAGTTAAAAATAGTGTTTTATATATACATTTTATTGCAAAAATTGCTATAAGTGTAAAGATAATAAAGTGGAATTCATATTTTTAAGGATAAATTGTTACACTAAACACAACAAAGACAACTTTGGTTAATAGAAAAAAGTATTATTTTTTGCCACCTTATACAACACAATATGAAAGGACATGTCACACCTTTTAATGAAGCTTTTGATTGATAGAAAGCAGCAACATTGTTTTAATTAAAAATATTGGTGTGACATTGCTTAATAGAATTATATAAGTTTTAAGTGTATGTATATATGGTACATTATCTGCATATTAAATTGTGTGCTAACCACCCAAAGGCAAATCTCCTTCCATTACTACATTATATTTCTTATTTCTACCTGAATTATTCCTTTTGTTTTGCTACCACAATGTATTGACCCCAACAAGGTTAACTACAATGACATATATTCATTTGTGTTAAAAAAGAATAACTACCTTAGAACTTTTATATATATATTAATGAAGTCAGTAACTTGGACATCACACTTCAAAGAATAGTGCTGAAATAGATACTGAAAGCTCCTGGGAGGTCCCCTCTGCCTCGGGTGCTGTAATTTGTGATCTTCAGCCTATTTCCAGTGCTGCCCAAGAAACCAGAGCTGCTCTTGCCAGCTGTCTCTGTGCATTCATGCTTGATATCTTAAGCAGAAGTCAGTGGTTACTATGTGAGATAATGAGTTTCTGTCTTAGGAAGCTCAATCCAATGTGGCAAATACCTGTTTTTTATAGTGGGTATCTGACTGCTCAAAAGTCTGTTAGTAATCAGAATGTATTGAAATAATGGAGCGCAACACTTTAATTTGCTCATTTATGATTAATTCTTACTTAGCTCAACTTTTTCAAAATAGTTTCTATTTACTTCCCCCAAATTGTGAAATATTGATAATCACCTAAATATACACACACACAAATAAAACAATAATTTAAATGACTAAATATAATAAAATTTATATTAATTAAACTGTATTTATTTCCATAAATGTTCCATGTACATTCTAAGTTAGATAACTCAGTATAAATACATGTAAAGATTTTGAAATTAACTCTGTACTTATTGAACAAAAACTATATATTATTTTTCAACTTTTGATCAATTGATTTTCATCTTTGTGTTCTGTGATTGTGTGTGTGTGTGTGTGTGTGTGTGTGTGTGTGTGTGTGTGTGTAAAGAAGTCAATAACTGGTCTTAAATAAATTAACAAGGCTATGGAAAGTAGGAAAGTTGGTTTCTTTTCTTTTTTTTTTCTATTTTATTGTGTTACATGTATACATATCTCCCCATTGTCCCCCCCTCCCTCCCAGGCATACCCCAACCCCCAGTATCTATGTTCATTGGTTATGCTTATACGCATGCATACAAGTCCTTTGATTGATCTCTTATCTACCCCACCTCTCCTTAATCTTCCTGCTGTAATTTCACAGTCTGTTTGATGCTTTACTGCCTCTGTATCTATCCTTTTGTTCATCAGTTTACAATGTTCTTTATTATCCAAAAATGAGAGAGAGCATGTGTGTTTCTCCTTCATTGACTGGCTTATTTCACTTATCATAATGCTCTCCAGTTCCATCCAGGTTGCTGCAAATAGTAAGAATTCCTTCTTGTTAATGGCAGCATAGAATTCCATTGTGTAATTGTACCACAGTTTTCTGATCCACTCATCTGCTGAAGGGCACCTAGGCTGTTTCCAAATTATAAATTGTGCTGCTATGAACATAGAGGTGCATAAATCCTTTCTGATTGGGTGTTTGTGATTTCTTAGGGTAAATTCCTACGAGTGGGATTGCTGGGTCAAATGGGAAATCCATTTTTAGTTTTTTGAAAAAACTTCTTACTGTTCCACAGTGGCTGCACCAGTCTGCATTCCCACCAACAGTGCACAAGGGTTTTTTTTTCTCCACATTCTTGCCAACATTTATTTTTTGTTGATTTGTTGATGATTGCCATTCTGACAGGTGTGAGAGCGTATCAATTGTTTTGATTTAGTGACTTTGAACATGTTTTCATATATCTCTTGGCCTTCCTTCTGTTGTCTTTTGAAAAGGTTCTATTTAGGTCCCTTTCCCATTTTTTTATTGGATCATTTATCTTCCTTTTATTAAGTTGTATAAGTTGACTGTAGATGTTGGAGATTAAACCTTTGTCAGTGATAACATTTGTAAATATGTTCTCTCATACAGTGGTCTTTCTTGTTGTTTTGTTGATGGTTTCTTTTGCTGTGCAAAAGCTTTTTATTTTGATGTAGTGCCATTTGTTTATTGTTTCCTTAGCTTCCATTGCCCTTGGAGCAGTATCACTTGTCAGAAACCAAATATTGTTCTCACTAGGTGGATGTAATTGTTCTCACTAGGTGGATGTAAACAGGAGGCCAGAAGGCTGGTCAACCTTAATTGCTCTGAAAGGTCAGAGCTGATTACTCATTGTTTAGTTGAAACTATCTGTTTGTATCATGTTAATTTCTGTTATTTCCTGCCTAAATGCTAGGGGTATGTCCCAAAGCCTTAATAAAAGGCAGAAAAAGGCCAGAGCAAAATGGCAGTCCTTCCCACTAGAGGAAGGCTCCTGCCTGGCCCCCCAATATTGCCAAATTAATATTTTCTAGTCTCTCATTTCGTTTGCGTGCGGCCTCCTTCAGAACCCGAACCCTGACCCAGAAACCCTGAACCACGCGGAACGTGGAAAGAGGTTCCCACAATCAGTGAAGAAGTTCTTTTGGCATATGTCTGAGATTGTGCTGCCTGTGAATTCCTCTAGTATTTTTATGGTTTCCCTTCTAATGTTTAAGTCCTGTATCCATTTTGAGTTTATTTTTGTATTTAGTGTAAGTTGGTGGTCCAGTTTCATTTTTTTGCATGTATCTGTCCAATTTTCTCAACACCATTTATTGAAGAGGCTATCTTGACTCCACTGCATGTTCATGCCTCCTTTGTCAAATATTAATGGAGCATAGTGGTTTTCTGTGTGTGTGTGTGTGTGTGTGTGTGTGTGTGTGTGTGTGTGTTAGTTTTTTTGTTTTTGTTTTTGTTTTTGCATTTCCCCATAGTACTTGTGTAAGTTACCTGGAGTTGTCATAAGATATTTACAAAATTTTTAGCTTAAATCAACAGAAATTTATTTTCCATGTTTCTAGAGTCCACATGTCAAAATCAAGTGGCAACACTATCTCTGGAGGCTCATTGGAGAATCCTTTTTTTCTTTATAGTTTCAGATGATTGTCAGCATTTCTTGATTTCCTTGGCAAAGAGCCTTATCTTTCCAGTCTCTGCCTCATCTTTGTATCACTGATTCCTCTGGGTGTTTTGCCTCCTCTTCTGTCTCTTACAAGACATTTTTCATTATATTTAAGGCCTACTGGGTATCTAGTGTAATTCATTTCATGGTTCTTAATTATTTTTGCAAATACACATTTTTCAAATATATGTCTGCAGGTTCACGGGTGCCTGGGATTTGGACATGGACATATCTTGTTGGTGCCCACAATTTAAAGCACTACAACACTATATGGGGTAATTTAAAATACCATTGGATTAAAAATTTCACTTATTATTGACTCCACCAATTTCTCAGCAAACATGACAGAGTATTCATCATGTATGTTCCAACCATCAGAGAAAGTACTGGTGAAACATAAATGAACATTTAAAATTCCAATCTCCAAAGAGCTCAGAATATGCTGATTATATAATTTATTTAATTTATCTAGACAAATAATTTACCTAATAACAATGCATAAAGATTATCAGTGGGTAAAGGAAGTAACATCCATTTCATATCTTAAAAAGTGGAGGAAATTTACAAGAAAAAAGTATGGGAGGAAATGATACCTATGTTGAGACTGAAAGCTGAGTGGAAAAGTATCTGAGATACAAACAGAAAAGCACTTAAAGTTCCCATGTGAATGTTTATATACATTGTTATCTATTTTACTTACATTTAAATTCAGTACATTTGAGTATAACAGACCGTATGTTAACTTTAATAAATTGCAGATTATTTGTTGCCAGTATATTTAATTTATTTTTAATTAAGTAGAAGCCAGTAAATTAATGAATACAAATATAGATAAAAATCATTTGTGAAAGAGTAATTGGAAAAATTGACCCAACTATACTTAAATGCCAGTATTATTAATTTATAAATTTATGATGTATTAGAAAAATATATATCTTACTTATATTGCATGATTAACACTATCACCAAACAGATATTATTTATATTGAAAATAATATTCCTGAGTTAGCCAAGATATTTAATTAAGGTAGGGCACACTCAAAAATATATGTAGCATTATTTCTCTAAGAAGATTTTATAAATCTCTAATGTATTATCTTTTGCTTAGACTCTACCTTCCTAACATTCAGAATTAAAATGTATATGGAAAAATGATTTGATTATAGTTACCTTACAGAAAATTAATTATTATGCTAATATATTTGTATATCATATAAATAGAGGTCTGCTGCATTAAATTTTTGCATGGGTAGAGTGACCAGTGATTAGGGCCAATGAGGGCCTTCCAGCTGCTGGCCCAGACCTTCCTTCCCTGGCTGCTGGCTGCTGGCCTGGGCCTTCCTTCTCTGCTGCTGACTGAGGCCTTCCTTCATTCCACACCATCCTCTGGTGGTCAGTGCACTTCAAAGCAAGCTATGGAACTTCCATATGTACTCCAGAGGGAACATTTTACATATTATTCTTTAATATATATATAGGCTAGTGGCTCAGTGCATGAAATTCGTGCTGGAGTGGGTGTTCCCTCAGCTCAACCTGCACTCTCTCCTATCAGACATCCCCTTTGCAATTCAGGACCATTGGCTTCTAACTGCCTGCCTGCCTGCCTGCCTGCCTGCCTGCCTGATTGCACCCAACTGCCTCTGACTGTCTGATCACTCCTAACTGCCCTCCCCTGCCAGCCTGATTTTGCCTTCAGTGGGCCTCCCCTGCTGGCCAATTTAGTTCTGATTGGTTGGTTTCTATGCCAGTCAGCATCAAGAGATTTGCTTCCTAGGCAGCCATTGGTTCTATTCGGTCGGTTTCTATGACAGTAAGCATCTCCAAGCCTATCTCCAAGCCTGATCAGAAAGGTGGGGCTGATCAGCAGGCCAGGGTACAAACAGAGTTGTGGCTGCTGGTAAAGCCTAGAGAGAAAGAGAGAAGCAATGGCTGATCAAGTGCTGCCACAGAGGCTGAGGATCAGACCCTGCCTCTCTCTCTCTGGGCTTCTCTCCAGGCTTGATCTGCAGCCCCCTCAGCAGTCAGTGCTGGGTTGCTGTGCCCATACCAGCAGCAATCAGTGCTGACTTCTGGTGTTTGGTCAAGTTTTTGGTCAGTTGTTACAGACCCTGTGTTTTTCTATATTAGAATTTCACTAGAGGCCCTTAGCCTGGCCAGTGCCCTCTTGCAATCTGGGACTCCACAAGGGATGTTGGACTGTCTGTTTTGGTCCAATCCCCACAGGCAAGTGTAGAAAATCGGGCTGAAACAAGTAGTCCAACATCCTCCATTGCACCTGCGGCCACTGCCACTTCGCAGCGCTGCCATGGAGGCAGGAGAGGCTTGCACAGCCAAAGCTGTGCTCTCCAGCTATGAGCCCAGCTTCTGGCACCTGTTGGTCAGCTGAGTGGTGCTCCCACTGTGGGGGGGCACTGACCACCAGGAGGCAGCTCCTACATTAAGCATCTTCCCCCTAGTGGTCATTGCATATCATAGCTACTGGCCTGTCATCTGGTTGCCTGGTCACTTAGGCTTTTATATAGATAGATAATATGTGACACTATTGACATAGGTGTGATGCTATTGCTAAAGGGAATGGGGCATTACTCAAAGAATGAATATAGCCTCTTGAATTGAGGAAAATCAAGGAATAGATTATTTCCTTACAAGAAAGAAAAACAGAAGAAAGGCATCTCTGCAGGCACCTTGATTTTAGCCATGTAAAGTTTGAATTTCCAAACTTTAGCACTATTTGATAATGAACTCATGATTTTAAGCAATGCAATTTGTGATAATTTGCCATTGTAGTACTAGGAAACTTTACAGATTTTAATAACTATGTGATAGATACTCTTGTCATAGATAGAACCTATATAATTTTATTAAACTATGTCACCCCAATAAATTCAATAAAATTTTTAAAAAAGTTGCAGTTTGTTGCAAGCCACCTCTGCTAACCAGTTTCTCCAGCAGCACTGAGACACAGACCTCCTCACCCCCCACCCCACCCCCCGCCACAAGGGATCAGGGTTTGAAGACTGATAATAGAATGTTAATAAAGTGCCTCTTATAACTTAAAATGATAAAATAAACTAATGAGTTAATTATTAGCTCTTGTGAAGTAATTATTATACATTCATTGCTTATTTCAGGAAACAGTTGGGGAATCACCAACCCATGGCTCAGTGATTTATTATCCAACTATTTATAACCATATATCACACTTATTCCTCTTTACTGGGATCTTCTCTATAATATACAAGTACACATTTAAAGTAGACCCCTACGGGGGATTGTTTTTCTATAAGTCTAACCACTCACATGAATTTTAAAATGTTCCTCCTATTTTTCATCTTACCATGGCATGACAATGTGAAATTACTCAAATATGCTATTGCCAAAAAAAAATGATAAAAACTAAAGATTATATTATACTGTTGAGCGCAATATTCTTTTTTGGGGGGAGAGGCATGGGAGACAGTTGTGGTTAATACTCACCTGAGGATATTTTTTTCATTTAATTTTAAAGAGAGTGGAAGGGAGCAAGGGAGGGGCGAGAGAAAGAGGGAGACAGAAAAAAGCAGAGAAATATTACTGTCTGAGGGAAATGATTGGTTGCCTCCCACATGCAACTCAATCAGTTCTGGGGATGGAACCTGCAACCTAGGTGTGTGCTCTAAACCTGGAATCAAACTTGTGACTCTTCATTGCATGGAGCTGATGTTTTAACCACTGAACAACACTGGCCAAAACAAGTACAATATTCTTATTAGTGACTTGCAAATCCCACTCTTATTTAAAATATATATATATATATATATATATATATATATATATATATATATATATATATATATATATATTTGTTGTTGTTCTTGAATTCAGAGAGGAAGGGGGAGGGAGAGAAACATAGAAACATCAATGATGAGAGAGAATCATTGATCGACTGCCTCCTGCATGCCCTTCACTGGGGGGTCAAGCCCACAACCCAAGCATGTGCCCTTGACTGGAATCAAACCTGGGACCCTTCAATATGCAGGTTAATGCTCTATCCACTGAGCCAAACTGCAAATCCCACTCTTGTCAGCAAAAGCCTAACAATGCCTGTTTTGAGAAAATGGCTGTGTACTTTGCACATTCTAGATTAACTCACAGTGTTTAGTTGTCTGTTACAAGTGGTCACAGTGTCATGATAATTAAATGTTAATTTAATAGCAGCATTGTGAATTTTAAAAAGAATATGGAAATCCAGAAAAAGCATTTGGACTATATAGCATTAGTGGATGTTTTAAAATGTTATCTCTTGTCCCCAACAAAATAATAATTTAGTTTCACACTCGGGTGGTTAGGGGCTTGCTGCTATAAAAGCTTTGCCTAATATAAATTGAATAAATCACACAAAATGTCCCAGAACATCATGCTCCATGGATGATAAGAACCATATTATTCTGCATTTTTTCAAAAAGAAATTGAGCCCCAGTTATTTGACCAAAGAACATAGCCAAGGATCCCATGCTATCAACTCTTATTAGATGTATTATAGCTAATGCTATCATTGGTAAATTATCATTGGTTGTAAGGTATTTTAAATTTCATTTGACCTTCATAAGACAAAGGTATTTTCCTATTGAAATTATCATGCTGATCACAACTACCCCTTTTATCTTCCATTTAAAAAGTGCTTGACAACACAGAATTGTACTTTGAATAAAGCCATGTTTTTAATAGCCTGTGTTCTGTGTTGATCTTGGGCAATGATAAAGTGGAAACTGAATACCCATTTGTTAAGACGATTTTCCGTTCAGGAGTTTCTTATAAAAAATAATTAGTTTTATTATGTGCTCTCTCTCTCTCTCTCGCTTTCCAAATTTTTAGTATCTGGAATATATTTTTCATCCTAATATACTCACTTCTCCTTCCTCTGTAAAAAGAAATGGAAATACTGCTGCTGTCTAAATGTGCTTGGCTGAGCCCTAAATCTAATTAATCCCAGAAGAAAACCTCTTTCCATCAAGTAATGGCCTGTATGTGGCCAGTGTATTCCCAGGCCTCCCTGCAAGGAGAAGGAAATAGTAAGAACAAGTTTAGGAGAACCCGCACTGATTTCACAGGTGTACTGGCAAGGGCCTGAGGCGAAAGGCTGGGCCCTCCTGCAGTAGTCGGTGAGGCTGAGTACGTTCCTTTTGTGGTTCTCACTTCAGATAAATATTCAAGGAGAATCTTTGATAGAGGAGAATAAATTTCAAACTTATTAATAAATGTGAATCAATGTAGTACTTCACGAGCTGCACAGTGATAATATTTTTCTAAATATTGTGTCATGTGGTGTTTAAGGACCCAGATAATTTCTGTCTTTAACAGGAATTAAGAGAAAGAGAAACAATAATGTCAATTCTCCATTCTTCTACCATCCACTGTACTCTTGAGATTATTTTCAACATTTATTCAATTTTAATAACCTATCTCAAAATTAAACAATAATACTTTACACAATTTTCAAAGCACTTTCAAATGTTTTACTTTGTGACTACCCTTAAAATATGGTAGAATAAAAGATATGAAACATTTTAGTAGACCAAAATGAATGCTCACAAAATCAATGCATTATTTATAAAATAATTAACTAGCTATTAATTCATGCACTGGAGGGAGGATCCCTCAGCCTGGCCTCCCCCTTCTAACAGTCTGGGAGCCCTCAGAGACAGAAGGTGACACAGCATTTAGGGAAAGGAGATACTTCATCACACCTCTACTGCTGCCACTGCTGGCAGTGCCAGCCTTGGTTGGCCCTGGTTACCTGAGCCTCGGGTGGCCTTGGCCCTGGGCAGCTGGGGGACTGAGGGGACTGAGGGACTCTAGAGGAAGGCATTCAGCAAGGCCACCTCAGCAGGGTTGAGGGGACTGGGCGCTACCTTCTTTGAGGGTGTGAAGGTCAATTAACATATTCCCTCTTTATTAGATAGGACTAGAGGTTCAGTGCACAAAATTTGTGCATGGGGGGTGGTCCCCTCAGCCCAGCCTACACCATCTCCAATCTGAGACCCTCAGGGGATGTCCAACTGCAGGTGTAGGCCAGATCCTGGGGATTGGGTTTAAACTAGCAGTTGGACATTCCTCTCACAATCTGGGACTACTGGATCCTAACTGCTCACCTGCTTGTCTGCCTGATTTCTCCTAACTCCCCCTCCACCAGCCTAATCCCTCTTAACTGCCCCCCCACAGGCCTGGTCACCCCTAATTACCCCCTCTGACAGCTTGGTCGCCCCATGCATCCTGTTGTTCAGTCATTTGGTACCCCTCACTTCCCCCACCCCTGCCACCCTTGTTGCCTCTGTTGTTGGTCTGCTGTTTGGCCATTTGGTCATCCCTCACTAATCCCCCTGCCTGCCTGGTCACCCCAAGCAGCCTGCTGTTCATTGTTACTGTGACTGCATCCTAGACAATTTGCATATTCCTCTATAATTAGTATAGATATGTTAGATAATAATTAGTGAGGTTTCTGAAAACAGATTATTTAAGCAGTTTCAGGGTTATTGTAAATTCACTTGGAAAGCATAGCATTCCGTTATCACTCCTGCCCCCAATCCCACAGTTTCCCTTACTATCAGCATCCCTGACCCGAATAGTACATTTTTAAGAATGATAAACTTACAGTGACACATTATTATCATTCAAATTTCACAGTATCCATGAGGGTTCACTCTTGGTAATGTACATTATGTGTGTTTTGACAAATGTATAATGCATTATTCTTCCTTATTATCATTTTTTTTGGCTTAAAAAGAGTTTCATTTTATTTGCTTGCATTCAAATAACCTAAATAGAGCTTGTCAAATAATATGATAGTGTTAGGCAAAGGATTAGAATTGAGATCTTCTGATACTACTTTCACTTTGCTGAGAATCCATGCAAATGTTTAGCACAAATCTTGGAGTGGATTTGATGCCTAATAAACTAAGTTTCTTTAATACTCACATGGACAACAATATCTCAATGAATATTAAAATAAAATGTAATCTAGATTCCAAATGTGACTACCTTTTGTTTATTTTTTTTCTTTATTAAATTTATTGGGGTGATATTGGTTAATAAGGTTATATAGGTTTTAAGTGTATATTTCTATGATACATAACCTTCATATTGCATTGTGTGCCCACCACCAAGAGTCAAATCCTCTTCTGGCACCATATATTTGACCTCTTTCTTATTGAGTACTACCCACACCCCTTTTCCTCTAGTAGCTATGATACTGTTGTCTGTATCTATGAGTTTTTTTCTTTGTTTTTCTCCTTTATTCATTTGTTGCTTTCAGTTTTATATCCCACATATGAGTGAAATCATCTTTTTTATGACTGAGTAGTATTTTATTATATATCCTATATAATAAAGAGGTAATATACAAATTGACCATCACTCCAACACACAAGATGGCCTCCCCTATATGGTCAAAGATGGCTGCTCCCAAGTGAACACAAGATGGCCACCACAGATGACCAGCAGGGGAGGACAGTTGTGGGTGATCAGACCAGCAGGGGAGGGCAGTTGAGAGAGACTAAGCCTGCAAAAGAGGGCAGTTGTGGGTGATCAGGCTTGCAGGGGAGGGCAGTTAGGGGTATATGGGCTGTTAGAGGAGGGCAGTTGGGAGCGACCAGACCTGCAGGGAAGGACAGTTGTGGGGACCAGGCCTGCAGGGAAAAGCAGTTGGGGGAGATCAGATTAGCAGGGGTGGGGGAAGTTGGTGTCAACCAGGCCAGCAGGGGAGGGAAGTTGGGGTCTATAAGGCCATCAGGGGAGCAGTTAGGCATAGATCAGGCTGACAGGGGAGTGTTTAGGGTGTGATCAGGCTGACAGGCAGAAGCAGTTAGTGACATTCAGGAAGGCAGGCAGGCGAGCAGTTGGGAGCCAGTAGTCCTGCACTGTGAGAGTGATGTAAACAGGCAATCGGACATTCCTCAAGATGTCCAAGATTGGAAAGGGTGCAGGCTGGGTTGAGGGACACAACACCCCTGTGCATGAATTTTGTGCACTGGGCCTCTAATATATATATTAAAAAGGATAATATGCTAACTAGATCAAAGTCTTTAGTACATCATTCTGGATGTCCTCCCTGACTGAGCCAGGGCAGGAGGAAAACTGGTGCCAGCAGCAGAGGGAAGGAAGGCCTATTTTTTTCAGTAATTTTTGTGCATCTGGCCTCTAATATGTATGTGTGTGTGTGTGTGTGTGTGTGTGTGTATTAAATCACACTTTCATAAAGAAGATTTTATGAATTTGACCTCAAAGGCAAGGGAAAAAAAGGGATAAATAAATGAATGGGACTATATGAAACTAAAAATTTTCTTCATAGCAAAACAAATTGTGAACAAAACAAAATGGCAACCAATCAAATGGGAAATAATATTTGCAAATAGCCTTAACCAGCAATTAATATCCAAACTATATAAAGAACTCATATAACTCAACACCAAAAAAAATTAACAATCCAATCAAAAAATAGGGAGAGGAATGCACAGACACTTCTTCTAAGAAGGCATACCTGATTGCCCCTAACCGCTTCTATATGAAAAGATGCTCAACTTCACTAGCAATCAGGGAATATAAATCAAAACTATAATGTGATACCTCATTATATTTGTTAGAATTGGCTATTATTAACAAAACTAGAGGCCAAGTGCATGAAATTCGTGTAAAAGTAGGCCTTCACAGCCTCAGCAGCTGCCTTGATCCCTCCCTTGAAGCAACAGCAGCTGCCTTGATCCTGCAGCTGCAGCCCTGGTTTTGTTTGGAAGGTCATCCAGAAGGACATCAGATCTATTTAGCATATTATGCTCTTATTTTTATAGATAAGTAATAGCAAGTATTGGGCAGGTTGTAGATAGAAAGGAATCCTCATTCATGCCAGTGGGAATGTAAACTTGTGTAGCCACTATGTATAACATACAAAACAGTATAGAGGTTCCTAAAAAAAAATAAGAATAGAGGTACCATATGACCAAGCAACCCCACTTGTGGGTATCTACTTGAAAAATTTGAAAACATTCATTTGCAAAGATATGCAGCTCTATGACCTTATTCATAATGGCCAAGACATGGATACAACTGAATGTTTTTTGATAGATGATTGGATAAAAAATATGGCTTTCTTCTTTCAGAATATCCACAAAGTCCTGAAAAGAGTCTATGAAAAATATTGATATGAAAAGCAACCTATCAGGAAATATACATATATTGCATAGTGCCAAACAGTCCCAGGTTTTGTGCCCTTTTTTGTTATTTTGAACATACTATTTAATATATGTATGTCTCAACTCTTTTTACAATGGGATTAATGATTATATTTTAGATGGTTACTTGAGTATTAGGTATATGACCTATAAAGTCTATACATGTATTATCCTGTTTAGTGTTCATAACATTTTATGAACATTTTAGACCAATAGGTTAAGTGATATAGTGAATATGAAGTATTTTCACTATACCTAGAAATTATGAGTTATCAAAAAATAGTATTACCAATATTATGAAGGTCACTATGTTAATTAGGAAATTATTCTTCAAGTTAATGACAAAAATAAATTATATACTGATCTGTAAAATGAATGTATGATCTGGTGACTGGTAGGCATACAGTAGGCATCTGTATTTGTTGATTTAATTAAAAATGATATTTACATTTATAATTTCATTTCAAAGTTTTATCCTCAAGCAAATTTCCAATCAAGAAAGAACAACCATTTTAGCTTGTATAAATATCAACTCATCTCTTCATATTTTTATCTTTAATGACAAAAGGAAATTGGAAACATTTTAAAATTTGCCCAAAGACGTCATCAATACCAGACAACACAGTTCATTACAGATCATTTCACTGGTAGTTCAGGGAATCTATGGATAAGAAAATAACTCACATACGTGAGCATGTATTTCAAAGTAAAGCCTTAAAAGAAAACTTTTTTCTGGCTTCAAATGCCAGTTCCATCCTCTCTCAGTTCATTAACTCAGCTCAAGAAAGTTTCTTGTTTTTTCTTAACCTTCATTGTCAAAGCACCATATATCCACCCCTCACCCCCCAACCCCCAGTATAATATTCTCCAAGTTACCACCTACATCTCTTACCATTTTTTCTCAGTATCTTTTACTATTTCCTTCCAAACTCAAAATGAAGGAAATCCACATCCATGGCTTTTTGGTCTTTTTTTCTTTTTCAAACAATATTGCCTCTTTAATTAAACAAATGCATAACATGTGCTCTGTTTTCATGTATAGGTTCATAGATTGCAAATGTTTATTTCTTGCCCAGATGGTATACCTGAGGTTTATATGTCACTATGTGATTTCCTCCTAAAAATATGTACTTGTTTATTGAACTGGCTATTCAAATCAACATGTTTACAATCTTATTTGATATATAATTTTCCTGAATATAGATTTTCTTAACCATTTATTCATTTTCCAAATTTCTGCCTGTGTGTTTTTTAAAATTAAGTCTGAATTTATTATCTCCTTGGGAAAAAAAACAATGAACTTTTTTCCATTGCTTAACCAGTTTGACCACCTGTAATTGAAATGTAATATCATGGTGTGCCCAGGAGAAAAAGCAAGTGAGTAATCAATGTCTGCACATTATTTACCAACATACATTATTAGTCATAGTATGGACACTTAAATGAATACTAAATAACAGACACTCCCATGTGAGATATACAAATGCAGTAGGGGGAAAAATGTTTTTCATTTGTTTTTGGTCGGAGAATCATCAGAATAGAACTTTGGTGGGTTTGGAAAATCCAATAATGATTAAGTCCCAGAATAGTGATGTTTAAGAATTCCTGAAGATAGCTAGAGAACTTGCTGATTGAGTGAGTTGAACCAATCAGAAGTTCTGTGTTGGATGACTTAAAAAAGTTCTCAACCTTTGGAATATGAAAGTTATATAGGTAGGAAGGAAGGAGGTCTGAGAATAAGAGGAAATAGACAACAAGCATGTTTGACTACTTTGTAGTTATCAAGTGACCTTGCACCATGTAATTCCAATGGTCATTCAGATTTCTGTAGTTAAAGCAATGTTTCTTTCTAGGGGGAAAATCATCAATTTTTGGCTACATTCAGTTTGATTTCAGGCATATCTTCTTCAGGCAGGTTGGTGTAACAGAATATTATAAATCCATGATAATATAATGGTATTATTGTTGTTTTCAATATTTATCTCTTAAGAGTTTGCCTATGATTGTATCAGTACTCTGGGTTTAATGACAATGGCTACATATTAAACAAAAGTGATTAAATAAAAAGAACTTCAATTAATTTAAAAAAATCATGAGTATTCAATATAATTAGTATTTTTAAAGTTGTATGAATAGACTACACATTATAAAAGAAAGGTAGAAATCTTTTACGGAAAGCAGTAGAACAAATATATGTTTAGGAACAAATTTGACACTAAAGGGGGAAAAAGCAGTAAAGCAAATAAATAAATAAAAATAAATAAATCTATAATAATAAAAGGGTAATAGGCTAATTAGACCTGATGTCTTCATTTTGGACGTCCGTCCTGACAAAGCAAGGCCAGAGGGAAGCCATCCTGGGTCTCCGGTGCCTGCAGGCAGCTGGAGGAGGGGAGTCCAGGTCTTGAATGCCAAAGGGAAGCCAGTGCTGGCAGCGGGGTCGAAGGAAGGCCTACTCTTGCACGAATTTTCATGCATTCAGCCTCTAGTACATAAATAAAAATTATGAACTTGTCAAAAAAACTTTACAAATTGAAAGAAAATTTAAAATATCACTTTGATCTGGGGATAGGTAACCTGATAGGATGGCAGAGGAAAATAATGAAAGATTCTGAGCTTTGGAAGGGTCAATAATGAATTAGAAAGCTAAGAGTGAAAAAAAGTTTTGTATTACCTTAAGGGAAACATAAAGCACACACAGAGAGAATACATAATCAGAGATGTGCTTAAAATTATATTACTGGAATTAGAGGGAAGAATGATCTTGAGTGAGAAGATTACTGACAAAGAGACAAGTTAAAGGTTTAAAGAAATAGTATAAAATATAGATGGTTAGGATCTCAACTTAAAAAAAGATACTGGTTTTGGAGAGAAGGGCTATGTTCAGGAGATATTTATTTTTATTTTATTAAAACATTCAGTAAATCAGTATGTATTTATGGAGAACAGTATATAATACACACTATTCTATTGGGAGATAAGGACATATATGCAATACCTTAATCAATAAAGAAATTTAAAAATATAAACTATTCTAGATTTATTATTACAAATACTTTCAATTGCAAAGATATTGCATTACAGTTTCTAGTCCAAGATGGTGACACAGGAGGCTCCTGAAGTCATTTCTTGCTAGTCTGTCTGAAAAATCAGAGAACTGTTGGTAGGAAGTATCACAGACCATACAAAAAGAGAGAGAACCTTACCGGGTTTGACTCAGTGGATAGAGTGTCAGCTTGTGGACCAAAGTGTCCTGTGTTCGATTCCAGTTAAGGGCACATACCTTGTTTTCAGGCTCCTGGTGGGGGCATGTGCAGGAGACAGACAATCGATGTGCTTCTCTCACATTGACATTTCTCTGTCTTTCTTTCTTCCACTCTCTCTAAAAGAACTGTGGGAAAATATACTTGGATGAGGATTAGCAAAACAAAAGAGAGGTAAGGAGGGAAAGATGGGGAGAGGGAGAGACACCGGAAGAGAGCAGACTGGGAAGGGGAGGCAGGAAAGATTAATGGCAAACAGGACTGTGTTAGACATAATACTGCTCTGGTGGTGGGGCAAGGTTTTTATGTATTTTTGCAGTTGTTAATAGATAAAGCTATAATAAAAAAGATAATTCAGAAATAAACTTTTGTCACAAATGGGAGAAAATCTGTGTACTATGATTCAAGTATCTCACTGACATGATCCAGTTGTAGTAAGACTCCAGTGAAAGAAAAGTCATACAATTAGAGCAGTGTTAAGGACCCAGAATTAGGTAGGTATGCCCAAAGTTCCTAAAAAATAGACTTCCAACTGGCACAGTTCCTAAGATGGGGAAAATTGGTCCTCAACTCCAAATAAAGGACTTATGTGAGCTGCCTGTACTGTACCACACAACATATTTTTAAGTTGCCAAGACATGTCTGAAGTTTACTTCAATTATGAAACAAAATGATTGTGCCTATATGAATCAGGATTGGATGTTATACTGAAGTAACAATACTAATCATCACACAGAGAAAAATAATAATCTAAGTGAGTGAAAAGAACAAGAGTTTATTTGTTGCATATATAAATCTGAAAACCACCATAGGAGATCACACAGAAAATAGTGTAGACCAATATATCTGATGAATATAGATGAAAAAATTCTCAACAAAATATTAACAAACTGAAATCAACAATATATTTTAATAATTATACACCAAATTCCAGAAATGTAAGGATGATTCAACATTCACAAAACTCTAAATATGATACACGACTTAATAAAATGGTAGAAAAACCATATCATAATTTCAATATATGCAGAAAAAGCATTTGACAAAATTAAATATTCATTTATGATTTAAAAATTATCAACAAGGCAAATATAGAAGAAATGTACCTCAACATAATGAATGACATATAGGACAAGCCCAAAGCTAACATCATGCTTAACAGTAAAATCTGAATGTTCTCTAATATCAGAAACAAGACAAGGATGCCCACTATTGTCATTTTTATTGAACACTAGAGGCCCAGTGCATGAAATTTATGCATGAGGGGGTCTCTTATCCCAGTCTGCAGCCTCATGTAATCCGGGACCCTCCGGGGGATCAGGCCTAAACCAGCAGTCAAACATCCCTCTCACAATCCCAGACTACTGACTCCTAACTGCTGGCCTGCCTACCTCATTGCCCCTAGTCACTTGTCTGCCTGCCTGATTGCTCCTAACTGCTCACCTGCCTACCTGATTACCCCTAACTGCCTCTGTCTGCCCCTATCACCTCAACTTTGGTTGAAATGCCATCTGGTTTAATTAGCATATTATGCTTTTATTATTATAGGTAGTATCAGAAGTCTTATTCAGAGCAGTTGGGAAAGAAAAGGAAATGAAAAGCATTAAAACTGGAGAGAAAGAGGTAACATTGTCTCTATTTACAGATTGCATTATATATAATCCTATATAATCAAAGCCCAGTGATGGAACAGCAGAACAAACAGAATGACTGGTTGACCAGTTGTTATGATGTACAATAACCACCAGGGGCAGATGCTCAATACAGAAGCTGCCCCCTGGTGGTCAGTGTGAATCCACAGGAGGAAAACCACTGAGCCACAAGCCAAGCTGACAGCTGATGAATGCAGTGGCCTGCCTCTGTGGCAGGGAGCAGGCCTAAGCCATCAGTCAGACTTCCCCTGAGGCCTCTTGGACTGTGAAAGGGTGCAGGTGAGGCTGAGTAACCCCCACCCCCTGAGTGCACGAATGTTGTGCACCAGACCTCCAGTATTCATATAAGTTCTTTTGTTGATTTCACTTTTCCCCCACCCCCCATCTTCCCCTGAGATTTGATAGTCTGTTCCATGCTTCTATGTCTCTGGATCTATTTTGTTCATCAGTTTATGTTGTTCTTTAGATTCCACATATAAGTGAGGTCATGTGATATTTGTCTTTCTCTAACTGGCTTATTTCATTTAGCATAATGCTCTCCAGGTTTCTCCATGCTGTCTCAAAGGGTAAGAGAACCTTCTTTTTTTTTTTTTTTACTGCTGCATAGTATTCCATAGTATAAATGTTCCACAGCTTTATTATCCACTCATTTACTGATGGGTTGTTTCCAGGTCTTAGCTAATGTAAATTATGCTGCTATGAACATAGGAGTGCATATATTCTTTCTGATTGGTGTTTCAGGTTTCTTAGAATATATTCCTAGAAGAGGTATCACTGGGTTCAATGGTAGTTCCATATTTAATTTTTTAAGAAAATTCCATAATGGTTGCATGACTCTATGTTCCCACCAGCAGTGTAATAGGATTCTCTTTTATCCAAATCCTTCCCAGCATTTGTCATTTGTTGATTTATTGGTGGTAACCATTCTGACAGATGTAATTACCTCATTGTTGTTTTAATTTGCATCAATCTGATGATTAGTGACTATGAACATTTTTCATATGTCTCTTGGCCACCTATATGCCCACTTTCTACTATCTTATTTAATAAAGAGGGAATATTCTAATTGACCCTCACACCATCACAAAGATGGCAGAATCCACAGCCAATAAGTAGGGAATATGCTAATTGACTGTCACATCCTCAAAGATGGCAGTGCCCACAGACACAATATGGTGACACCTAGTCTCCTCAGCTCCCAGCCACCCAGGGCCAGCCTGAGGTGCAGAAAATCCTCAGATGGCAGCTGCCCAGGTGCCCAGGGCTGCCGGAGGCTCATGTAACCAGGGCTGGCTGAGACTTGCACTTACGGCAGTGGCAGCAGCAGAGGTGTGATGAAGCATTGCCTTTCCCTGATTGCCAGGCTGCCTTCCATCTGAGGCAGGCTGAGCTGAGGGACTAGCTCTCCAGTGCATGAATTTTAATGCACTGGGCCTCTAGTTGATAATAAAATAATGTCAACAAAACTTACAAATGGCTTCCCCTGCTTTGGGATTTAAATTGCTTTGTGTGTGATTTTATAATCTCTACTACTTTTCTCATTTAACTAAGAATAAGAAAACTGGGAGAGTTCACTGTTACAAAATTTGATTATAACATTTATATTTCCTATAATTTATATTACACATTGGGTTTTAGTCATTGTTATGTGTAAGATAAAAGGTCCTTTCACGTGTATTTTGGCTATGGACTCCTATTTATCTTTTCTTATACATTATCTCCTTTATTACATCTTTTTCCTTTCCACCACTTCTCATATGTACATACACTTTAAATCACACAGTGCATTAATTTTGCTCTACTTAATCAAATTCTTTGACTCAGAAAATGTCCTTTGGTTAATGATGAAATTAATATTATTGTTACGATTTTAGTTTGAAATTATTTTTAGTAAGTTTATCATGGTGAATAATCAATTACAAATGCATTTCATTTGTTTCATTCAATTAGAGAACATTCATTAAGTATCTACTTTATCCTGGATTTACTCCATTTAACCTTATAATTCAATATTTGCCTGAGTAGTCACCTGTCATCAGAACTCCACATTAGTACAGGACAAAAGTTAGCCTAAAATTAGGTTAGCTATTAGGTTGGGTAGCTTAGAAATAGGAATATTCTGGCAATTTAGTTATTCTTCATGATAGAGAAAAACA